>VWZU01015737.1:1495233-1556534 GCA_013397095.1 Sterrhoptilus dennistouni
CACCAGTGAGGAAAACTGAGCGTGTCCTCAACACATCGCTGTGCTCCTCCCTGTGGTTTTTAGCCCACAGACCTCAGCCCTCTTCTTGACAGTCAGCACACGGCCGTTCATTTGATTGTAGTGGAATCCTGTGTGCAGAGAACTGAACAGAGGCTTGCTCCAAAAGTACTACAAGAATGGCATCTTCTTAACCTGTGGCCACAATTAGGCATGCAGGAGCCAGGATGAAAACACAACACAAATATTCTCTGCCTTTTTCTTATCAGCGTGTTGCGAATGAGGAGGAACATTTATGCAAGACCAGCTGCCTCTTCCTATTTCTGTTTGGCCACTGTCAGCGACCATCTGAGTGGGGATCTTCAGTGAAATTCATCTGGGAAGTTGTGGATTCTGTATCCCTGGAAGTGTTCAAGGGAAGGTTGGATGGATCTCTGAGCAACCTGATCTAGTGCAAAGTGTCCCTGCACATAGCAGGAAGATTGGGCTGAGATGATCTTTAAGGTCCCTTCCACCCCAAGCCACTCTATGATTTAACTAAAAAGTTTTCAGTTGGCTATTTAAGCCACACAGAACTCTCAATCGGAATTAAAGTAGTCTTCATTGCATTTTGTTTATTTTACTCATTAAGTGGGTGAAGCTAAATTAAATTAAAGACATTTAATTCCATAAGGGACTATCTTTGCAGATTCCTAACATGGTGTAACTTGTCCATCTACAAAGTAAATTTACATGTAGCATTCCAAGAATCTCAGGGCAAACAGCTCTTTAGCCTTTATCAAGAAAACCTTTATTTGATGTTTAACAATATACTTTGAAAGTGTTTAAACTTGTAATGAACAAGGGCACCAACTGTTCACCATGGGAATTGACATGGAACAGCAAATGGACTGTGAATTTCTAGTTTAGTATGTTGTAGTTTTCCCCCCATATAGACAAAGCAGGTTCTGTTGGAAGTTTGTAAGTATTTTCTGTGGAATTTAAGACCCTCAGTTCTGCCTAGAAGCATGATAGTCACAGAGATATAAAGTGAAGTGGGAATCTGAGGCCTGATTTAGCAGGAAATACTGTGCACATGCTTAGCTTTAATACAGAGGTGGTTTGATTGACTGGTTAAGAATTGCCCTGAATCACAGCCAAAGTGCTGTGGCTTTTTGTGACATTTATATGGCTTCAGGATATGGATGTTCAATGGAAACTTCAATGACAGTCTTTCTTAATAATTCAGAACTCACGATTTTTCTTCAGAATTAATATCATTCTGGATGATACAATCATTCTGCACATTTGAGTCCCTGCTCTATAAGGATTTGTTTGCAGGAAGAAGCTTACAGATAGCGGCTTTATTACAGGCAGAAGAAGCAGGCTGAAAACTCTTTTTAAAAATTGTTCTAAATTGAAGTTGCTTTTCTTTCATTAAAGCCATTTTAAAGTGTTTTTTTTTTTTTTTTTTTTTTTTTTTTTTTCCTTGAGTTTCCTGCAAAAACAGTTGTGTGCTTTCCAGCAGTCTGTGTTTTGTAAAGCCTCACCTGGAGTACTGTGTTTATATCAGGTCCTCAGCACAAGAGAGATGTGCAGCTGTTGGAGTGAGTTCAGAGGAAGCAACAGATGCCCAGAGGGCTGGAGCACCACTCCTGAGGAGACAGGCTGAGGGAGTTGGAATTGTTTGTATTGGAGAAGAGAAAGCTCTGGGCAGACCTTAGAGATCCCTCCAGTACCAGGGCTGTGTGACAACTGGAGAGGGACTTTTGACAAGGGCAGGTAGTGATGAGGAAAACAGGTGATGGATTTAAACTGGAAAAACACAGGTTTGGATTGGATATTGGAAAGAAATTATTTACTGTGAGGGTGGTGAGGCCCTGGAACTGGTTTTTCAGAGAATCTGTGGATGCCCCATCCCTGGAAGTGCTCAAGGCCAGGGTGGATGGAACTCTGAGCAAGCTGGTCTTCCACCACCCTGGTGGAAGGTGTCCCTGCCCACGGCAGGGGGATTGGAACAAGGTGATTTTTAGAGTCCTTCCAACACAATTCATTTTGTGATTTATACACAGTTTTTACTACAGAAAGTCTTTCTTCTTCATTAGAAGGTAAAAAAACATTAATAGCAACACTGTCATGAAGTAGTGCACAGCCATTGATTTACTTTATTGCAGTCACAGATTGCTATTTCCTGGGGAAATAAAGAAAAAAAAGGAATTTTTGGGGAGGACTGGCGGAAATCAGGGAGTACTTCATGATTGCTGTGAAATTCACAGGTTCTTGCCACTGTAAAGAAATCCTCCACCACTAATCCTCTTGTTCGTTTTAAAATGAAAAAACCACATTTTTTACATTCAAAATAATGTTTTGAAACATGAAAAATAACTTAAGAACTGTAAGAACTTACCTAGACATTTGAAAATGTCTAGTATGAATGACTGTTTCTCTTGAGTGTCATTGAAATAGCATAGAAAAGAATCTGCTTTGTTGTCCCAGAATTCCTGCAGAATAATGGAAAGCAGATGAAAAGACCAAAATTACCTAAGATATGAGGGTTCTAAAGCCAGCTTGGCTTTAGGAAACATGAAATATTCTCAAGAAGGAAGAACTTTGTTAAATGCATATATATTTTTCACTGTCATTATATACATTTATTTTTCCAATTGTGTGGACTGAGGTCACAGACATATTTGAATATGCTGAAAAACAACCAACAACCTGAAGTTAAAAACCTACAATAAATTTATGTTGATATCTCAGTGAATGGGGTGGGAGGAAAAGACATCACAAAAACGTGTGCCTTCTTAGGTGCTTGAGAAGAATGAAATTCTCTCCATGTAAAAGGTTATCTCTTGATTGTAATTGCCAACTACACTTTGGGTTTCTACATAGATGTATGAAGAAAAATTTAGAAAGGAGAAATGAATTATATGCATATGTTAAAAAAAGGTCTATTCCGTAAGAAAAATATGCTTGCTGGAAAGTCAAATATGCAATTGAAACAGTTTGGCCTTGAGCAGCTGTAATTTCCCTCATCTGAGGCCTAGGTGGAATTCAAGGCTTTGAACCTGTAAGTGTTTAAGTGCAACTTGCATCAGTATTTTGTTCTTGGTGCTCCCAGGGGACAGGTGTGGGTGAATGTTGGCTGGCCCAGGTCTTACACAACGGTGATGCAGCGAGTGCTGGGAGCTGCACTGGTCCAACCCTGCCCCTTCCCAGCTTCAGAGAATGTGGATCTCCACAGCTGCTTGTGTTTGCCACACAGCATGTATCAAATAATTTTTGAGTGCTTGTAGCCCTGTAAAAAATGAGCTACAGGCTTCAAGTTTGTGTGTCTGGAATCCAGTCAATAAAGGTCTGGTGAAAGAGGACCTCAAGGTGGGGCTGAGACAAATTTGGGATTAATGTCAAGCTGTGCCTCTAGATCTTGCTTAAGGCTCTTCTTTATTGTGTAAAATAAACCCTGCATTACAACCTGTTCCAAACTTGCATTGTTAAGCAAATTGATGTAACATTCATGTCCTTTCTATAAAGAAAATTCTACCATGGGAACTATTACAGCTTTTTCTTTTAACTGCTCTATTCTGTGTTTTAGTACAGGACTATTTTAAATTAATTATCCTCTAATTTGTAGTTGAGGCACTCAGTGGCTGTAAGTGATAACATCTCCACTGTGCAGTTAATGTTATGCTTCTTTGTGTATATAAATACTTCACAAATGCATTTTTCTGTGATGTAAATTGAATTCTAATAGTCTTTACAGCATCATGCCTGTATAGTGCTTAGCAATGCATTGCAGGTGCTTGAAAGCAATTTCAGAGAAAGTGAAAAAATTGCCACAAATTCTTCATATCTTAAAATTTCTGTCAGCCTCTGCAGTAGACCTCATATCATGTTAACTGGAAACACTGAAATGTTTTTGAGCATGGGTTTAGCATGGGTGCAAAGACAGTGAAGCAGTTTAGATTTTCTGCGTTTTTGTTTGAGATTTTTAATGCAGGTCAGTTGAAAAATTAAAATAAAAATATATTAAAATGTTAAGAAGTATGAGGCATAATTCTTTTTATGTTCCAATATACAATCTTTTAAACTCTGGTGAGGTGAAAGCAAGAATTACAAGAGTGATTTCTCTAGGAAACTTTCATTTTTCCAATGTTTGAGAAGACAGATTAAAGATTTTTGGTGGAGGATCTCTGTAGCTTTGGGCAATAAGGTCCAGTAAGGGGCAGGTTGCACTGGAGAAAAAATGATCTGTCTTGAATATCTTGGGTTTTGGAATTACAATTTTCCATTAAAAAATGGCAAAAGGTGCAGCATTTACTGGGATTCAAAAGACTTGTGAGATAAATGAATAGTACAGAGTAAATGTCATATTAATGCTGTTAATACATTTCTTTTCTTATTAATCTATCCACTGGTCAAAAAGAAAAAAAAAAGACATGGTTACTAGGTGGGTTTTTGCTCTTTTAGATAAACCTTAAATTTTTAAAGTGCTGTTTGATACACTTTTATGCATGTCTTGATTGTTATCTCTCCATCATTTATGTTATAATGCATTACTGGATGATCTGGAATAAATTTAATTTCCTTACCAGCTGCAGTCTTATTCTTTTGGCACAGAGTGATTGTGTTTGGCTGTGTTTAGACTGAGAATAGAAAGAGCTTTTCACAGGGCTTCTTAGACCTGTGGTGTTGTAGAAAGACTTGAAGTAGGATATTGGTTCAGTGGAGACTCTGCAAGATGGGAAAAGAGACTTTCAGCTACAGCAGCACAGTTCCTATTCTCCACTCTGCAAGAACTCTGAAGGAAATTACTTCTTTTTGTCAATACTCAGAACGTAAACCGTATTAATACTGCAGGCAGGATCACTGAGACTCCAACAGTGAGAGAACAATCTGGGATGTTTTTCTATCAATTCTTCATCCAGGATGATGTAGTTAAAAGAGAGCAAAAGGCTTGATCAGCAGTTCAGCGACACAGATGCGATTACCAAAAGTGTCAAGCTTAGCAGAGCTCTTGTTGAAGTCAGCAGGCATTTCCTCAATGACATTATGGGCATGGGGAACTCATATGTTTTAAATAAGCAGTTTGCAAATCTATGTCCCCGTGAGTGCATTTCAGAATCTCAATGGATCATCCTGCTCTTCTCATAATTTCTTTTGATTATACCAGGCTGATGTTGGCTGCTCTGATGTGTGGGGTAGGTACACTCCAGTGTTGCTACTGAGTCTGTTCCCTCACCAGCAAGCCTTTACCCAAGTCCCTAGTGTGACTGCATCTTCAGGGGTGGCTTTGCACTGAGAATGTTTGTCCCCCTGACCTTTATGCACTGTAAACCACCCCCCTTAGAAAACAGAGTAAAAGATAAACACAGCATGATAGCAGCAACAACTCAGCAAGCTTCAGTCTTTCCTAAATGCAAATCAGCGTAATTAAATTCTGCAGTTAATGACAGACTATACAAGCCTGATTTAGCAGATCCTCTAATGAAACCCTGGGGACTTGAAAAACAGAAGAGTGCTGCCCTCTGAGGTTATTAAGGCACAGCATCATCCTCACCTAAGGTTCTGGAGCTGCTGCTGTGAGTGGGAGGCCAGGGCCCTTGAGATAGCCAAGCCAGGTTCCCCAGAGCAAGTAGGAATTAAAAAAAAAGAGCAGAAGGGAAGCACAAGCACCCTGTCATTTCTCCCATGGTTATTACCTTCTTTCTCGAGTTCTTCAAGGAAAAACAGGCAAAGTGTTTGGGCCTCTTTTAGTTGGTTATGTAACAAAAGATTCCTGCTTTTTGCCTTTAATCAGGAGGCTAATAATAAATGTGATTTTGTGTGCATTTTTGAGCTTTGAACATTATTTGTGTCCTGTTCAGAGAAAAATACTTTTGATTTATTTTATTTACCATGACAGGGTTTGGTATGATTTGTCAGAGATCTGCAACCAGTGCTTATTTTTGGCACTTCAATATGTGTAGCCAAAGAACTTAAAACTGTGGAGAAAGAACCAGTGTCATTCACCAAGGTAGAGTCTGCTGCACACTTCAGCAAAGGCCTTGAACTTTCACTTTGAAGTCAGGGTTGACAGTAATATCTGCCAGCTGTGAAATAGCTGTGACATGGAAAAGCATTGAGGGGATTAACGTGTAAATAACGGCACAAGTCTTGGAGTTTGTTTCCAAATTCCCGCGTTCAGTACTGTTACAATAGACTTCTGAAAGTAGAGCAGAGTTTGCCCACAGGACAGGTTTATAAGATCACTGCAGCATATTCACTGCTGTTAGCTCTTATGACTCTGATGCATTGATTTGACTTCCATTCTTGGATGTAAATTCTCTTTCAGCCCACCTCCAATTTCACAGGAAAGAAATGCCAGATCTCTGTGGAGTGTGAGGTTTATGGCAGAAAGGTGGCTGTTTTGTTAGCTGTGTGTACTTAGAAAAAAACAAAACCAAACAATACCCCCTCCTCCCCAACTTAATAATTGGTTAATTTGCTTCTAAGCAAAGACCCTCTGAACGCATGGTAGGCCATAGTTTCATGAAATCCCTCCATGAATATACACTGACAGCCTAAGAAGTTTATTTTCTGCCAAGTTTCCATAATCTGCATCCATAAGGAGGTAAAATAGGTATGTGCTGTGATATTCCATTGCTTGACTAGTGCTAAACATCCCCAAAGCGTCAAAGTAAGTGTTTGTTCATATTGGCAGTTTTTATGAGTTTGGCAGTGGTTTGTGGAATATCCAGCATGGTAAAACATGGAACTAAGCGAGTCATGTGTCCCATCCCAAGAGTGGCTGCCATCACCTTCTTCCTGCTGTCACATCTTCTGAGAGAGAAGGAAGGTGCCAGCTGAAGTACACACTCATATAATCATAGTGGTTTAAAAATTATTAATTTTCAAAGAGTAACAAGTGAAAGAAAATAAAATATTTATAAAGAAGTAACATTTCCATGTTACTCAACATTATAAATTATCACTAAGCTTATCACATTCAGAACTAATTTTGATGGAAAGGAGTTGAAGTTGGTTTAAATTTACATGTTTGCAGTTTCTCTTTGGCTAGAGGCTTTTCCAGGGAGAGGAGTGGGAATAAGGAGACCCATTCAACAGTGTTTACAGATGAAGATTTGGAAAGGGTTCTTTGGGAGTGGAGAACTAATCTATCCTTGTCTGACCTCTCCCAAAGACCACATCCTACTTCTGTTAAAACAAAAGCAAACCTGGGTCTAATTGTTTTCTGGGAAAATGGGATTGAACATTACAAAGTAATTTCTCATCTCCCCAAGTCCAATTCCCCATGAATCTTTATTCTTTGATGGCTATGCACAAGAATTCCTTCCTGTATTTCCTCCAGCCTGTCCCCAGTATTATGGGTAAAGGTCTTGAGTCCATCTGGTACCCTGCTTTCTCCTTTTGTGTTTTGACTGTGGGATTTGTTGCATTCTTTGACCTCACTCATTTCCACAGCTTGCTCTGGAGGGATTGGCATGTTTTCCAGCATGAGGATGAAAGATATTCTCCACCACAAAGCACAAAGTGCCAAAGATGCAGAATTTTAGGATCTGCCCAGTGTGTTGGAATCTGCTGGGAGAGCTCTTGTTTTGAGTGCAGGAAAATTCTCTTAACTGGTGAGCCTGACTGAACAGCTAAGGAAAAGATACTGTGAGATTTGGGACATGATATAATCATTACCCTTAATTATGAATGACTGAGTCTGACTTTAATGCCTGTGAGGCCTAAGTTACAGAACAGGACTCCCATGGGGCTCAGAGCAAAATGAAACTAACAGTAATTGGCCCCAAAAAACCTTGTAACTTAAGATTTACAATCCAACTGGTAGAAAAAAAAAATTAATCTTCAAAATTACTGCAGTCTCAGATAAAGAATTCAAAAGGACATGAGAAATCATCAATATGAAGGCAGATACAGATAAGTGAGCAAATTTGTGTCTCACAAGAAATCTACCAGCCTGAAAGTAGTCATGGATGTAAATTATTTTTTTGAAGTGTGTTTCATTAATACAGTGGTTGATTAAGTACTCCTCATGTCTGGTCCTAATTTGTTGAAGACACTTTTTTTTCTTCTCTTTAGGAAGTTTTTTTCCAGACTAAAACTTACCAAAAAATCTTGCAAGTTCAAAAATAATCACGTCATTCTGCCTATTACCAAAATGAGTAGTAATTACTTACATTTGGTGTGTTGGTATCAAGATTTGCTTTTATAAATGGAAAATATTGAGAATTACTTTATTTTCTCTTGAAAAATTTAAATATTGATTTCTAGGGGTGTACATACATGAATTCTTTTTTGGTCCTTTAAAACCATCTCTAAATGAAGCCATTTCAGTATTTCAAAGCCAGCTTTTAATTTCTCAGTGAACTGATGAGATTAACTTAAGTCTGATGTACATACAATGGTAAAGAAATACACAATTTCTCTAACACAGCATTAATGTCTAACTTTCAGCATTTTCAAGTGACAGTTGAATTTTTTGTGTAGTGCAATCTGTTTTACAAGAACCTCCTGCTGGGGAGTAAAGTGCTGTATCACTGAAGGTAGATGTGAAAGCAAAGTGCTTTTAGGTTTCTTTTTCTTTCCCCTTCCTTCCTGATAAGGCACAAAGCAGCCTTAAGGGCCTGTCCTCCACTGGGAAATCTAAAAGTGTCCCACTTGTTCATCTGCAAGTGATGAACTATCAGCTGACACCAGTGTTTTAATCCTCCATCCTGAGTCACCCTGCTGAGAGCAGGTCTGATCAGCACAGCTGTAATGGCCCAGAGGTGATGGAATTTCCCAGGTGCAGTCAAAACTAAAGGTTAAGTGGTGTTCTCTCATTGTGTTTTTTAGGACTAACAGAAGTTTAGTTTTTCTTTCTTTGGGCTCAAGGGCTTTGTTTATAGTTCAGGTGTTAAGTTTATTCAGTGCTGCAGTCCTCTAAAGGTGCTTGCAGCCTTATCCAGACAGGAGTGAATGAGGATGTGATTTCTCCAGAAAAATAAATCCCAGCAAACCAGCACTAGCTTTGAAGATCTCTATTCTAACTGGGAAATGTCACTACTCTTGTTTCATATCTTCCTGAAAGTGTAAATTGAGGTGGGGTAACTTGTGAGGGAAGCTGGAATAAAGGAGACACATGGAACCAAGTAACCAATTCCAAAGCTCAGGATGGATTTCTTGGGCCCAGTCCTGGATTGCCACAGCTGCACAGGCAATGCTGAGAGCTGCCAGTGAAGGAGAAAACACAGAGTTCGTTTACAAAGAGGAGTTACTGAAGAGTTTGCACAGGGGTAGGTGTAAACCTTACTCAGAATTATGTCATGATTCTCCATGTGGCCAGACCTGTTCCATAACTGAGCTGTAAGTGTGTGGATTTCAGGAATTAGTGTCAAGGCCCTCTTGGCCTAAGAGAGGCTGGGATGGATTTGAGTGAAAAATGACAACCAAATACATAAGAATGATGTAGAGAGGGTGTGTTGGAAGCAGGGCAGTCTGCTGTTTCAACATGAAACTATTTACCTAAACTGAGGGGACCTAAAAAGGACTATATGGGGTGAATAAAACACAGGATTTTTTTACTACTGTCCTCTTTTGCTCTCTATATTTTTTCCTTTTAGGGGGCTGATTAAATAATGCTTTGTACTGAAGTTTTAGAGCTACTTTAATGATCTGGCTTTTCAGATATTTCTTGGAAAAGCTTAGAGATGTCAAATGCAGTTACTCTCTTTGAGTTAAGAGTGCTGGAAGATGGAGGAGCACGGAGAGGCAGTGGCTGATCCCCCTGTGGTTGAAGCAGGTGGTTGTGCTCAGTGTGGAGCAGAAATACCAGCCTGTCATCTCAAATACAAATTAAAGGAATATTCCTGGGGCTCTCTGGCAGAGGTCTCCTGGGGGTGTGACACTGCCTTTGTCTAATAAAAGCCTGTCCCCAGCAGGATGAGTGACAACTTATTTCTGTATTCTTTATGAACTAGACTTTTCAAACCTGGTACTATTTTCATTACAAGCTGCAGAGTTTAGGGCAGAAACATAAACCTGGATTTTCTTTCTACTTCAGAAGTGACTAAAAGGCCATCAAACTTCCATTTGTGATTTCAGCAATTCAGATATAGTTTTGAGCTTTGTTCCACTTCAACAGGAGTTACTCAGTTCTTAGGCTATGGTGATTACATGTGAGAAACAACTTAAATGTGCTGTGGGCAAAGGGTCACCAGACTAACAATTTATGAATATAATTTAAAACATTCCTGTGAGGAATTAATTTTAGATTTAAATAAATTAATTTAACTAGATACAATTATTTTTAGCCCATTTAATAAAAAAAATCTTAAAAGAATTTAACTTCTGTGATATTTCTTGTCCACAGAGATGAAAATTGCTTTTCAAAAGAGGATAGATAACTTCATGCCAATTATCCAGGAGTGGAACTAAGCCACCAAAGAGGTGATATGAGCAAGACAGATACAAACAAGTCCTCTACACTGTGGGTGTCTCTATTTCTGCTGCTTATTCTGGGCTTCCTCGATAGTGAGTGGAGAGCAAGTGGCATGTTCAGGGTACAATCCCTCTGAGCTATTTTAGATATCTACATTAGGAGAGGAATCCAGCCTCATGTGAGGGCTGTTGGCTATCAAACAGGATGAGGATGGTCAGCTCAGAAGTCAGATAGTCAGAAGCATCTACATTTGATCAAATAATTCCCATCCTTAATAAACATTTCATTTTCTGGAGTGATGCAGTGTCCTGGTTTTCCTTTATGGACAGTGACCACGTAGCCAAGGCCCTTAAGATTGAAATCTTATATGGAGGAAGGCTGAAAATAAAATATGATAAAAAGCAGAAGCTGCCAAATGAATGAGCAGTGTGGTTACCTTGGCACCAGCCAAGGTGAATGCTGGCACACACATCAATGGTTAATTGATCACTGCAGCAATGCAGGGTAATAATCAATGCTGCAAGAGTTTCCATTTTCCACTATGAAAAACAATATAACCAAAAAAGATTAATTGTACTTCCATTGCTATGTAGGTCTTAATTTCATAGCAAATATTATTTCAGAATAAAAATGATTTTATTTAAGATTAGCGTGCATGCAGTAGAACAATATCAATTTATCCACAGCCATGTATTTTTTTCTGCTTTGTACCACAGCAGTTAATTTTCCCTTGCAGCTGAGCACTGAAATGGGTTGGCTTTGAAACCCAAATGCAGCTGTAAGTGAGATGTGATACATTGTGAAAATTGATCTGAATGTCACAGCTTGTAATATAGAGGACGCCAGTTCCTGTTAGTACCTGTAATGTCCTACTCCTCAGCCCCTGGCATGATGGAGTAATCACTTTGAAAATTATCCAGAGTAGAGGGCCATCTCAGACAATTTGCTGAAAATCAGTTCCTGTGTAGGTGTTCCTGCTAAGCAAGTACCTCATTTAAGCTTCATGCTGATTAAGAAGGTCTTTCTATTTACAAAGATATTAAAATGAGGTTGTTCATTTTTTTTTTCCCCTCTCAGATTTAACAGATATTTTGTCTCTGGGGAAAGACTTCATTATTATCTGTTTCGTTTGTTAGCAAGTAATAAAGTTGCATTTATTGCCAAGTAACCAAGGAGAGCTCCCTGGTATCTCAGACACTGCAGAGACCTGGAATAGGCAGCTCTTACCCTAAAAGTCTGTGTGAGGCAGCTTAGTGGGAAAAAGGTCAGGACTCCTCATTTCAGACTTCATAGAAGCACCAAGGCAGTCTTTGTGCACAGAGCAGGGCAGGGCACTTTCATAAGAGCTTCTGGGACATTTTACTGTGGTTCTGCTTGTTCAGCTGGGACTCAGCTAAAAGCAAAGTGATGAAGCAGGTGTGAAATGAAGCCTGGGGGCAGAAGATAAGAAGCAGAGGTGGAGAGAGCTGGAGTACACAGTGTATTAGTGTACAGTGGTAGGAATCAGGCAGCACTGAAAGAGTTTCTGTGAACGGTCAAAGGCTCCTCATGTATTTGCTTCCACAATTGTCTTTATTTTCTGAGGTGTCTGAAAGACTCTCTGCAGCTTTTCCTGGTGCTCATTGCTGGAGTGAAGACACTGGGAGGACTGCACAGCAGATAAATGATCCTCTGCTCAGTTTATAGATGGGAGGAGAGAGAAGCTGTCCTCACTGATGTCTCATCACTTCCCCCATCTCTCTCTGATCCACCTCCCCATCTGGTAGTATGAAGAAAATCTCAGGTAGAATTGCTGCTGGTTTTCTGGTAATACAGGGGTTTTCTCTTTGTTCACTGTAGCAGTATTTCTATTATTTTTGCTTTCACTGTGTGTTGCTGGGATTTCATGTAAAGATGTTGCTAATGTTGACAATAATACTAATTGCATCTAATTTCAAGGGGAGCATCCTCTCCATAGGGGTAGCAGACAAAAGAAGGAAGCTGGAAAATAGATCTGCGAATGTTAAGTGAAATGAAGGCAATCCAAATCACTGAGGTGTCCCAATCAAAAATGACAGCATTCTGTTTTAATTCAGACTGTCATGACACCTTCTGCAGCCCTGCTGGCAACACATGTCCTGAAACGTGCAGCAGGACCAGGACTGATTCTAGGATGAGATTGCAAAGCCGGAAATACTAAGCCTGAGCCCCAGTTCTGCCAGCTATTCCCAGTGACCCAAAGGGTAATTCCTGACCTGCTACATTTGCTTCCTTCTAGGGCAGCCTGTGGCTCCCAATGGCCACACACTGCCCCATACCCCTGGGAGATCACAGGACTTATTTCTGGCAGCTCTAAATAAGAAACTGTTTTACTGAAAGGGAGGGGGTATGAGGTGTGGCATTCAGTCACCAGCCCAGAACACGTTGGTTCCATCACTCCAGTTTAAATCATCACTACAGGAAAAAACCCAAGGCATTGTCACTAGCCTCTCTATCCCCATTTCCATGTGGTGGCAGAGGAATAAAAGTTGAGGTTTTTAGACAGGTGTATTGCAGTAGTATTTATTGCCTCAGGACTCCACTTCAATGCAGATAATAAAATGCATATCGATATTGGCCCATGTTCAGCTGTGCATAAGAAAACTCCACTGTGGGAGAAGGGACAGTTCCTCATTCTTTTCTAGAAAATGTCAATGAAATCACGAGTTTAGTGAGACCTCATATGTATGGCTGTAGTAAAAATTATAGACGTTAACAATTAGGGCTGTGCTTAATTGAGCAGGGTTCCTTTGGTATCTCAAGTGCAAAGTTGTTCCATGCCAGTGGCTGTCACCACACAGGATCCATCTCGTTTGGTGATGCTATTTCTAAATAATAGATCCCTTAGCAATAAAGAAAACTGCAAATATCACTTTAAATCTTTGAAATGGGAGGCAAACCTTAACTGATGTGAGCTTTAATTCTCCCTCCCTATTGGAACCCAGGGAACCAATAGATAATGCCACAACTTAACATGTCAGCTCTCTGTTAAAAGCAGCTTCTGATAGGAATATAGCACAAGGATTTTTTATTTTCTGGAGAATAGGACATGGAAGAGATGTTCAGTGTTACTCTGTACAGATGCCTTTCTAAAATGCATTGGTCTGAGGTTGGATTTCAGCATTTTTATATGAGGAAGAACATCTGAAAAAAAAACCCAATCACATATTCAGTCTTTTAGTGCTTGGATCTCTCAGTGATAAACTTCATTTCTATTGTCAAGGCTCTCTTTTAGAAGAGTATCTTGAGAAAGAAGCAAACATTTGATTAACACAGTTGGAAACTACCTTAAAATCTCTTACTGAAGTATCTTATTTCTCTAGACAAACTCAGGGATGATGAACAATAATAAAATTATCATTATTAATAGAGTTTGGGTTTTGGATAAATTTTAGGTGGTAATTTCAAGGAATTGTAACTGAATATGTAACTTTTACATCTGTATTTTACTCCAAGAACATGCTTAGAAGGAGTCTGTGCTTAGGAGTCTGTTAAAAAAATGATTCTTCATCTTTAATGGTGATTTTGTTTTCAATCAGTACATATTGTCTAAATTAGGATTGCCTTTGTTTTACCTCTACAACTATAAAATAATTGTGCCAATGAAAAATCAGGAAAAACCCTGACTCCATGAATTTTCTTAAGCAAGCTGGGAAATAGGGGTATCTACACCCTGAACAATTAGAACTTTTTATAAAGAGATGCTCATTTATCTTCTTCCTGATATAAGCAGATCATCAGGGTGAAATTGTGCAAAGGTTCCTGTGACAGAGTGCAATGATTATTAGCACACAGACTCCTTGGTCTGGCACTCCTGTGGTATTACAACAGAAATGATTTGAACTTCTGGAATTCAACAATTCTACAATATTATCCTCAGAGTTACATGTGCAGAATGGAATAATTATGTCAGTAATCCAGAGCTGAAATTTTGTTGATGGATAATAATCCACTTTCTGGTAATGGTTGACTCCTGAGTTGAAGAGTTGGCATGAGTTGCATTGATTAACAAGATGAGAAACTGCAGCTTGACAGGAATTTACATTTGTGACTGTAAAACAATAGACTTCTTGTAAATTGCACAGACTAACAAATAAGACAGCAGGAATAAATTGGTACCTGGGAATTTTGAGATCTCTTGGCCAAAATCTCTCTCTGGCATGAGAAATAAGCTACTCCTCTTCACTTCTGTCTCTAAGGGAAAGGAAAACAAACCAAAGAAAAAGCAAGGGATGTTCAAGAAATGGTTGTTGATAGCACTTATTGGTACCTAAATAATGGGTCTACATAAAGAATTTATGGAGTGGTGACACAAGTCATAAATAATGTGCTTGGTAAAAAACTAACCTCCTAGAACAGATAAGAAATCCAATAAACTGTATCTGGTAAGATCATATATATACACTTATTAAAAGTATATCCAGGAATTGCTTGGAGTATAGCCTGAGAAGCTTCGTGCCAGACTTTATGCTTCTGCTGCCCTCAGAGGAATGGAACATCTCTGATGCTGTGTATATTGTAATGCTAGCAAAAAAGCTGTCAGGAAGTCTAGAACAGACTTAAAAAGCTGTGAATTTGCTTCCTTGAAGCCTGGGTACCACTCAGCTTTTACTAGGCAGGACTGAGGTAACATCCCTGTGTGGATTCAATGCCAGAGGGGATGAGATCACAATGCCTTGATTGCCTGTTGCAGTTTTTGGTGTTGACTGTGGGGTGGGTGCCTCATAATTGTAATGATTTAGAGAGGGGAAAAAAAAGATACAACTGATGGAATTTTTACAGGCTTCATTTCTAGACTGTCATCATAAAATAAAAATCTGAGGCAAAAATAATTAAATATCGATTATGGAAAAAAATATAAGAATTACCCGACTTTGCACTGTTTTGTAACTGGGACAAACTAATTCCAGGCAGAAAAATTGTAATATAAAAGCAAAACAAAATCAGCAATTA
Source organism: Sterrhoptilus dennistouni (assembly GCA_013397095.1). Lineage (NCBI taxonomy): Eukaryota > Metazoa > Chordata > Aves > Passeriformes > Zosteropidae > Sterrhoptilus > Sterrhoptilus dennistouni. The sequence goes on from VWZU01015737.1 coordinate 1,510,610, forward strand.
TAGATGAAAGCAAATAGAAATTAGAAAAAAAAGTCAGAGAAAAATCACTAGCAAAGCAAAATGTTGGCATTCATGATAGGAATTTCCTGCTGACTCCAGAGAAACAGGGTTAGGAGCAAAGGTGCAAAGTTTGACAAAAGATGTTACTTAAACTGTCAAGGCAATTCTGATGAGCCTGTCACCACTGTGTGGATGCCTAATCTCACATGTGATGCTAGGACAATAAATCTGAGCTAATTTATTCATGGAGAATTAATCTGCCAGCATCAAATGTTTATTCTGAGAGCTCCTTTACTGATATATGGCCTTAGTACAAAAAAAAATCTACTCAGTGAAAATATTTTTAACACATTTTGGCAGTAAATGCCTACATTCAATCATAACCATAAAAGTGTCCTCTTGGTCCTGTTCTGACTGCTTGTTATTGATCAGCAGTGCTTCTCCAAAGGTAAGAAATCCAGGTTCAGTAGGGGTGAACATTCTTGAGGCTTTCCATGTCCTCTGTAAATCTGTTCCTGAAAGGTTCCTGTAACTCTGTGATCTCATGCACAGCAGGCTGCCACAGGCCCTTGGTGAGTGTGAAGGGCTTGGAGGTTACAAATCATGCTGTGTGTTCTGTTGTGCTTTAGGTGGTTGGGCTGTTTAGTGAGAGGGTTGATGTGACCTGGCAATGTGCAGGGGCAGCCCAGAAAGTCACCTGTGTCCTGGGCTGTATCACAAGCATGGGGAGCAGGCCAAGGGAGGTGATTCTGCCTCTCTGTTCACTCTTGTGAGACCCCACCTGCAGTGCAGCATCCAGCTCTGGGGTCCCCCCAAAAAAGGACATGGAGCTGTTGGAGGAGTCCATAGGAGGGTCATGGAGATGATCCAGGCACTGGAGCACCTCTGCTATGAATAGAGGCTGGGAGAGCTGACATTATTCATCCTGGAGAAGAGAAGGAGAGACCTTAGAGCACCTTCCAGTACCTAGAGGGGCTACGAGAGAGCTGAAAAGGGGCTTTGGACAAAGACGGGCAGTGGTAGAACAAGATGTAACAGCTTCAAATGGAAAAGGGCAGGGTTAGATTGGATATTGGAAAGAATTCTTTCCTGTGAGGGTGGTGAGGCACTGCAACATGTTTGCCGGAGAAACTGTGGGTGTCCCACCCCTGGAAGTGTTCAAGGCCAGGCTGGATGGGCTTTTGGACCTGGTCTAGGGAAAGGTCCCCCTGCCCACGGCAGAGGGTTGGAGCTGGAAGGTCTTTAATGTTGCTTCCAACCCAATTCATTCTATGATGATACTTTGAAAATTGGGAAACAACTTGTTCATTACTCTAAAGAAGGAGTGCAGTTTGATCTGATGCATGGTAGGTCTCTTTTAAACTCTTCTATATCTCTTGGGTATGGAAAAACAAGTCCTATTATCTAAACCTTTGTCAATCAATAACTGTCAATTTGCTGCAAATGTCAGGAGATAATGTTAGATTTTAAAAAAGGAGCAACTTAAATCAAGCTTTTATTCCCAAATCAAACAAGTAAATTCAAATTTGATCAAAAATCATCTATGCCATCATTGTCTCCATTTTATTAATTTTAACACAGAGCAAGAATTAATTGAATCTGTAATAGTAATTGTTTCCCAGAGATAAGGATTGTGGTGAATGTGTTCAGATGAGTTTCAGTCAGTCTCATGGGCATCTTTTCCTCCCGCTTTTCCAAATTTTTGTTTTGGGAGCAAAGCTAGAGAGATTTTGGGTTTCCCCTCCTCACACATGTCCCCTGTTGATTTGTTGTCCCATTTAAATACAGCATTCAATGTTCAGGTGTTTAAGTAGGACATAAATAGCCTTACTTGGCTAAGCCAAAGGAACTGTTTTCTAGAGAGCTGCTGTAGTCTTTGCAGCAGCATAAATATGATAAACATATTATCATAACCAAATGGTGAACCATTTTGGGCTCATGGAAGAAGGGTTGTCCCAAAGAATGGAGAGGAGAAATAGGAACTGAGTGCTGCACTGGTTGGGATGAGGGTTTGAGGCAGCCATGCCTTAACATGGCTGTGACTGGATCAGCCCTGCTCACTGCCACACAGCTGGAGAAAGGAGGATAGTTTCCTAGAATGGGGATAATCACAGAATATTCTGAGTTGAAAAGGACCCACAGAGATCATCCAAGTCCAGCTCCTCGCCCTGCACAGGACAGCCCCAAAGAAAAACAGTGGTTCTCATTTTGATGATTGATTTGAGCCCTGAGGAAGGTGACCGGACGTTGATGAGAAAACTGATGAGGAGACTCCAGGGTGCAGGACAAGAGCCATCAGCATCTTCAGCTGTAGAAGGGACTTGGAGCAGGGTGACCCTTGATTTGACTGAGCAAGGGAATTTTACTTCCCTTTCTCACTGGCTTTGCTGAAACTTCAGTGATGATTTCAGCTGAACGAGTGACCACCACAACCTCCTCCTTCATGGCCTCCACACCTCTCAGGGAGCTGTCAGATTCCCTGCCCTCCCACCCCAGCCATGAACCTCCCTGGCTGCTCACCCCTGCTCTCTGCAGCTCTCCTGGGGCTGGGCATACCCAGCCTCCCACCTTTCCCTCTCATGAGAAAAACCTCCCGGGGCTTTGCCTATGGAACAGCTTTTCCCCACAGCTCCATCTCAGTGCCAGGGCAGCTGAGGCCACTGGCTGTGAGGAGCCTCCTCAGGGAGCTGGGGAGGGGGTGAATCATGTTGACCTTTTAAATACGGCAGAGAGAGCGTGTGTTGTAAAACAGCAGGATAAATTCATCTCCACGATGCAGTTTCAGTGTTTCAGCAGCCCACAAATTACTGTGGAAATTGTATTTCTCAGTAGTGCCCCACCCCCAGCTCCCTGTTCCTCTTGGGCAGGAAATCAGAGCTGAGAAACCAGTGAGAAAAGTGTGGGGAGAGGAGAAGGGAGTGGGAAGAGGGAGGGAAAACCCCAGTGATGAGGGCAAATCCCTTCTGGTGTTCAGCAGAGCCTCCCTGTGTTTCCCATGCTGTGGGAGAGGGGCCAGTGCCTCTCATGGGCACAGCAGGGTGGGAAGCAGTGGTTCAGCTCAGACTTCCTGGGCCCCAGAAGGGCACCTCCTGTGCCTTTCACTGAGAGAAAAAAGGCTTACATCTCATCCAGCCTCTAAATCCCAGGGAGGAGGGGTTTTATTTCCAGAGAGCGATCTGGAGCTGTGCACAATGCCAAACACTCGGGGATGATGTGAGGTCGGCTGGTTGTTTATTTGCTTTATGGATTCTTTTTGTGGATGCCACTCCCTTTCATCTTTCTGATGGTGCTGCCAGATTTTGTAATTTTTGTAATTACTGTATGTGAAGGGTATCTTAATATTAAACTATAATACATGGCCATCCCCCATATTTCTTGCTGATGCTTGTCCATGAGATATGTGAAGACAGTGGAACCGGAAGTTAGTCCTAAAATTTAATTTCTCACCTGCACACCTATGAGACCAATCACCTGAGTGTCTTTAAAGGAAAGGCAAATCTTTTTTGATAAAAGTACCCTGGAAACCATTCCCCAGGATAATGTCTCTGTAATGCTTCACTTGGGTTAAAATGCTGATGTTTTTCATCCCTTAAGCACTTGGCTAATAGAAGGTAATAATTGGGTTGATTATAATGTTTAGTTTATTTTGTTGGTTTATTCTGTTTCCTACTGTGAGAAGCATATTTAAAATGGCTTTGAACTCTTTCATTTTGTGGCTTGAAATCAAAGTTAATCATAAACCTCTTTTTTCTTCTGAGTATAATGAAGTGTTTCAAGTTGTAAGATCCAGCCTGCAGTTTGCACCATCTCATATAAGCTGCATGCTTCATGGAGTTAAATAACAGAGTCAAGGCTTTTAATCATAAGTAACAGCAAAGACAGAAGCAAATTAAGAGCTGCAGGCAAAGGCAGAATAGTGTGTCCTGGTGAGTTTTGAGAATTGATGGGTTATATGCTTGTTTATCCTCCAGGAGCACCTGTGGTCTCTGCTCCTGGAAGAAGGGCCAGGTGTGGTGGGTGTGGTGGGCACAGGTCCTGCAGGATGTTCCTGATGCACAACAAGAGGCAAAAAAAAAAAAAAAAAAGTGGGTGAAGTACAGAGATGGAGAAGGGGATGGTGCAACAGAGATGCACCCAGTTATGTTTTTTAGGAGAATAGGTGCAAGAATAATGTAGCTCTGTGGAGGTCACAGGCATTTGGCAGCAGTCAGGGCAGCAAGAGGCCCAGTAATGGCTCCTGGGGGAGTTTGGGTGGTGTGTGGGAGCACAAGGATACAGCAGTGTGTAAAAAGCAGTTCCAGAGTACAAGACCTGCAGAGGAAAAGGCATTTTAACTCTCAGTGTCTGGGTGATGTGAAGAGATGAGGGGCAATTTTATTCTAGGCAAGAAAAACTCATTTTCAATATGACATCATAGTTGAAGTTGAATTTTCAAATAACAAATAAATATATAAATAAATAAACTGATAAATAAATAAATAAATAAACTAATACATAAATAAATAAGTCCTTTATTTATTTATAATTGCCAGAAATTATTTTTCTGGCAATATTGCTGAAGGTGCCAGCTCTTACCTATATGGTGAGTACACAGTTACAAAGCCCTCAGGAGGGACTTGCCAGCTGAATCTTGCTGATATTTGCAGATTTGTGGGGGGGGTGGTAGGAAATCGATGCATGCAAAACAAATTGATAGAATTTCAAATAGCAAGAATTTATATTAATATTTATTAATGTACACCTCTATCAAAATATGCTATTTCAATGCAATTGGTTCATGTTTGGCTGATTTCTTGACTCGTTATCATTTCCAGCCTGCCTCTCTAATGCCTCATGCTTGAGGCAGTCATTAACAGCCTGGGCAAGGAGGAATAGCCCTCTGCCACATAAGAATTGTCATTATTTACCCTCTGCATGAGTGGAAATAATTTCACTTGCTAGGAAATAGCCTGAGTGGATTTGGGAGTCCTGACAGTAAAATGGCCATAGGTTAAGAGACCTTTTTTACCTGAAGTGATAATTTGGGCTCATATTAACTCCGTGTAGTCCAGAAATGGACAAAATTTCTGCTGCTCCTCTAATGCTTTCCTCCTGCTACCTGTGCAGCACCATGCAAGTCCTATGCAGTGTCCTGTGCAGTTCTTGTGGTTGCCAGTCTGCAGTACATCGTTGGATTTAGCTGTTAGTAACAGGCCCTTTGGTAAACGCTGATTATCCATTTCCTGTATTACTGGTGTTGCAGAGGACTTTGTTGGGACTGACACTGATCCTTAAGCTTGAGTTCTGTCCCTTCAACATAACACAAGGAGAGGTCCCTTTGCTTGCCCTGATCATCCTTTTTAATCCATTTTTTTGTATTTATTCCACAGTTACTTTCTCCACTGTTCTGTCCCCACCCTACTTGCCCAAGTCCCTGGCTGTGGAGGATGCTGTGTCCTGCTGCAGTGTAGCACATTTCCTTTGTGTGGCTGTTTCAGAGCTGGAAGCAGACCAGATTTTTTGTTTTCAATGGCTTTGTGCTCTAGGTTTCTTTGCTTCAGTAGGATGCCTCCCTGGTCTGAGCTTCTTTCAGCTATTTTCTTGGCTTGATGGTCGTTTTTCTCCTAGGCTGCAATTGCCTGTTCTGAAGAGACCAAACAGAATCCTTATTTTCTGTCTGCTGGAAGGAGATAACTGCAGTGTTTCAATGTTTTGGAGCAGGGAACTCATATTTTCCCCTCTTGCCTTTGCTGTTTAGTCTCTTGATCACTGAGGCACTTCTGTCTTCCCCCATGGATAAATGGGGAAGAACTGGCATCCCAACACTTCTGTGTTTCACCACATTCTGATTGTGTCTACTTTTTCTGTGTGTCTGAACTCAACACAAAAGATGTGCTACTCATGATAAACTTTTCTTTTGTGTCAACAGTCCATGCTTTAATATCTCCAGACCTCTCAGCGTAGAGAAACTGGAGCAGTAACCTGTGAGCAGACACTTCCCCATGAAGAGCTGTAGAAAGTAGATTTAAGTCAAAGTCCTCAATTTTTATAAGCTTCTTGTTTGCCACTGATAATCGTGATTCCATTATAGTTTTAAATTACTCCCATGAACTCTGTATTTTATTTTCTTCATGGGATATATGACATGTTATTTCTAGTCCATTGCCTGAAAATGCCTTTTTTTTTTTAATTTTAATGCAATGCAGCATAAATGCTGTTGTGACACTTTTTAAGCCTGCGTCACTTCAAGCTTTCCTAATGTTTTACTGTGATTAAATCCACAGCCTGTGCTTCCCAGACTTGTTCTGTTCTGCATGTCATCTGATGTGAACTTTATGCAGTACTTGCTCCTGGCTTTTTTTGAGTCTCCTATTGACACCTTGCATTTGGCCATTGACCTCAACATGGCTTTATTGTCTATGGGCAGCTCTTCCTCACAAGTGCTGTGGTCTGCTGTTAGTGCCTTGTCAGAGCTGTAGGGATAACATTGCAGCTGGCTATTCAATCCTGCTGGAACAGAATTGGTTGACCTAACAGTGTAACCGCCAGCCTGGTGATTGAATTGTTGGCAGTTCTTTCCTGTAGTGTCTACACATTGATGGCCCTTGGATTTGCTGAAGTCACTTTGTGCAGCTCTGTTTAATTGGAAATCCCCATGTATCCAATAACTGCAGACATTACCTTCTTTCTTCTTTAAATGGTTGTGTTTTTCAAAATTAGAACATAGTGATTTTCAGCTGATCTGCCTGTCTTCCTTCAGCCTCCTGCACCCCCACTCCCTCTGTGTGTCCTGAACACAAATGTCTCTGTATTGGTTCTGTTTCATGTTTTCCTTTAACCTTGGCCTTCAGTACTTGTTCTGACTCTTTCTGTTTCAGATTTTTTTCCTTGGCAAATCACTTACCTTTGCTGTTTGCAACCACTTCTCTAAGATCAGGAGCAATTCAAGCCTTATTCCTACATGATAAAATCGAATGTCCCAAACGTTTCTCTGACTGGGAATCGCTGATGGCAGTAGAGTTACGTGCCAATTGCAGAAAGGCTCCACTCACTACAAGACATGACCTGTCAGCCCCTCATTGCTCAGCAATAACCAACCACTCTCTTTCATTTCTTGATTCTTGCTATAAGAAAAAAAGGTATTTCTCTCTGTTTTTTTCCTCTCTTTCTTTCTTTCCTTTTGAATGTTGGTACTTACTAAACACTCTCATTAGCTGTTATTGGATTTGAGGCATTATTCCTGGCAAATCTGTCTCATAGGCCTTTTATTTCTTTCCACAAATAATTGTAAAAGTTCTCATCATTATTCATGAGGGTTGTTAATACAAATTGTTCTTCCTTTCATTGTCTCCAAGTTTGTGCAAAGGTTTTGTGTAGAAAACAACTTTCTTCCAGTTGCCAGCCAGAATCTCCATCTGGCTGCTTTAGTGGATGGTGTTCTATCCTGTTAATCTCACTGTTCTTTGTTACATTTCTGTGCTATTTGTATCAATTGTTAGGTGATAAGAATTCCCGTTTTTAAAACTGTACTTGCATTTTTCCAGGGGAATGCTTGCAAAAATATAATATGTTATATGAAAATGTATTGATTGTCTTAAATCTTCACCAAACTCTTTTCAAGATCTGCTTTATTCTCTTCTGTTCTCTTTCACGGTGTTTGGCTAATGTGGTAAACAAGTGATTCAGTGATATATGAGGTGATGGAAAGCTTTATTCAATTTCTGGAGTGAAAATTAATTCATTAAGATTGTCATCCACCATTAAATATCTGTGTTTTGTGGGTACTCATCTTTCTAGTCTTTTGCAATTGATCATCTCACGAGTTTTCACTCCTTTAATGTTTCGTTTTTTCATACATGGCTTGAGTAATAATTTTGCAGGCTGCCCCTCTGGTTCTCTCCATTCCACACCAGTCTTAATTTTTAGACTGGGGGCAAAGTGATGGTACAGGCACGTTTATTGTATAGAATGAGGACTTAATAAATAAACAGGATTCAGCTGATTAAAACTGAAGCTGTCAAGAATTTAGTCATGCAAATTAAGAATTATAGTCCTGGAACTCTTGGATCACTACAGCCTAAAACTCAGGATACATACATGGGTTTAATATCTTCCTTTTTAATCTTAGTCTGCCAAGTGCCTGCACAGTGTTTTTGTATGCTGAGGTTTTGTCTCTTTTTTACAATGGAACAACCTTGTGCCTGTGCCAGGTCAGGAGAAATTGTCCTGATCCCTGCAAGACTGTTCCATAGGTGCTGCTACCCTTAACAGGCATTCATCAAGTCTTACTGAAAAAACCACACAGCTGCTGCTTCAGAAAGAATGGTGGAAGAGTACAGAGCAGGGGTAGTTTATATTTTTTTTCCTGTAAAACCTCATGGTTAAAGTTTTCACCTATATAAAGCATGAAATCCTTCCTCTGCCTAAGTGGCTCAAGCCCATATGTCTCTTCCTGGATGCAGAAGAACCTTTTCCCTTTAGCTATTAAAACTTTGACCTGAATGCAGTTTGGGATTCATGGGACACAGGATACACAAGACCCATTGGGCAGCTGATTTAACTACTTATCTTTGACTGGTGAGCCTTGGGTTCTCATTTTTGATCCTAGGCCTGTTTAGGCATTTCAAATTAACCAGTTATTGTAATTCAGGCTGGCACTGCTTGTTTCATTGTGTTTTTAAATAGTGTATCTGTCCTAGAGAGCGAGGTTATAAACTATATCTGTCAGATAAAAACCTAAATAAATGTAAATATCTCTTAGGCCAGAGAAATTCTCAGTTTACCTTGCTATTTTTGCAGTAGTAAAAATACTTAGAAAAATCAGCAGCTCTGTTTCAAGAGGAGTTTTATCCAGGAGGAAAAAAAAGAGCACAGGGGAAATGTGTGCAAAAGACATTGTCTTGTCAGTGGCTCTCTAAAATTCCCCTTTGTTCAACCCTTATCTGCAATATACCTTTAAAAAGTATTCTCTTCACACCTGATTTAAGAATCCTTAATCAAGTTTCTGTCACTTGAGTGTGTAGCAAATATAAATTGGAGAGAAATCACAAATGCAGCGTTGTATGAACACAGCAAATAACCCCCAGTGAGGTGCTTTGATTTGACCAGGCTGGCCCTGACCTCAGTGACCTTGGGCTGCTCCTGGAGGCTTTGTGTGTCTCTTGCCACCTGTAGAATAGAAAGAACATATTTTGTAAAAGGTGTTGAGGGGTGTGGAGTAACATAATGAGATACTTGCCTCTTCTGCAATTACTTGCTCTGTTACTAATGCTGGGGTGGGGTTTCTGCATAGATGTTCACATTCTGGATTAAGCATTTATTTCAATGAAAATGCATTTTCTGTTTATGCCATGGTCTTGTTATTGCTTGTTATATGTTCCTCTCCTATCTTTGTTATAGTTGGCTATTATAATCTCCTGCACATCAAGGCAATAATAGCCTTTGTATTATCAGTTTTTATGTCTTTGAGGGTATGTCAGTATATAGAGAACTGTCTCCCATCTTATAGCCTTGCAGTGATGTGTTTAATGGAAAATCTAATATTCAATTACAATATTTATAAAGGCAGTTGTTGTCCGTGATGCTTATGAAGGAACTTGCAAATGGAAATCTCAGTCATTAGAAAACCAAATGGCAAATAAAAGCACTAGGAGTAAATAATTATTATATTTCATGATTTTTAGATTTCTTGCATTATTTACGGAAGTTCAGCACTGTAATTACTTCATAACTGCTCAAAACTTGCAGTCCTGACTTGCTGCCCTATGGTTTTATCATGTATTCTGTGCCACCTCTGGGAACTTGGAAACTTAATCATAGAACTTGGAAATACAATCATAGAATAATTAAAGTTGGAAAAGACCTCAAAGATCAGATCTAACCTTTGACTGAACATCACCACATCAACTAAACCAAAACACCAAGTGCCACTCCCAGTCATTTCTTAGATATTTGCAGGGATGATGACCCCACCACCTCCCTGGGCAGCCTGTTCCAAAGCCTGAAAACCCTTTCAGTGGAGAAATTCTTCCTGATGGCCAATGTGAACCTTCTCTGGTGCAGCTTGAGGCCATTTCTTCTTGTTCTGCTGCTTGTTTCTGGTGAGAGGAGACCAAAACTCTCCTTGTTACATCCTCTTCTCCAGACTAAACCACCCTGGCTCCCTCAGCTGCTCCTCACAGGACTCATTCTCTAGACCCTTCACCAGCTTCTTTGCCCTTCTCTGGACTGGCTCCAGCCCCTCGATGTCTTTTTGCAGGAGAGGCCCAGACTTGAACACAGCACTCCAGGGACTGTGTACCCTTTCCCTGGTCCTGCTGGTCACATTTTTTTTGGTGTAAGTCAGGATATCATTGGCAGATCCACTGTCCAGAGCATTCCTCCCCTCCAGCAGATAGACACTCCCACACAACTTAGTGTCATCTGTAAACTGGCTGAGGGTGGACTTGATCCCCTCATCCACATCAATGATAAAGATTAAACAGAACTGGCCCAAATCCTGAACTCTGCTGGACACCATTAGTAACCAGCTGCTCTCCCAGGAGCCCTTCTCTGTTTATAAACATTAAAACATCTTAAAACATTATCTTGTATTTAGAAGAGAAATATTTAAATATATATTTTGTTGATTTAATGAAAAATAATAACTTGATAAATTGGGAAAACTATAAAAATATACAAGCATGTCCTATACAAATGATAGGACAAGGAGTAATGGGTACAAAGTGAAAGAAGGGAATTTCGATTATATTCTAGGAAGGAGTTCTTTACCAAGAGGGTGGTGAGACACTGGAACAGGTTGTCCAGGGAGATTTTGGATTCCCTTGGCATTGTTCAAGGTCAGCTTGGATAAGGCCTTGAACAAAATGGTCAAGTGAGAGTTGTTCCTTCCCTTGGCTGGAGCAGTTGGGACTAGAGAATCTTCAGGGTCCATTCCAACTCCTTAACATCCCATGGTTCCGTGGTTCTATGAAAACACAGACAGAAGAAAACACTGGTATATAATTTTTAGGTTTTTCTCCAGTCTCAAAATCCTCATATGAAAACACACTTTGTGAAAACATAATGAATCTTCAGTGGAGTTTTGAAACTTGGCTGTAGCAGGTGCTACCAAAAAGTTAATAGATCCTCAAATACCTTCTCATTAATTCCAGGTTATTACGTACTGTGCTAGACATATGGCACAGCACTGGTAGAATTTTAGAAAGTGCATTTAGGCAGAGAGTGATAATTTATCTACATTTTCCCCATATTTACAAGGAATGTTCACTCAGCATAAAAAGATGCTAATTTGGATTGAGTAGTACCTATGAGCCCAATTCATAAACCAGAACTGTGACTTTGTCTGGTGCTATGCAAAACCTGCACAAAGTTCTAATCCAGGTGCTCAAGAATAGAAGCACATACAGTGATGGCCTTCTCTGCCAGGTTAACCACATGTCTGGGAAAATCCATGCATTGAAATAGGTTCTTATGTCCGGGAATGAGCCTTGATGGAGTTGCTGAAAATACTGAGGGGGATCTTGTACATCAGGACCATCTTTAACAGGTGTAATTTTTCTCCCACATCTCCCTGGTTGTCGGATGCCAATTGATGCTTTATTTTAGCCTCTTAAAATACACTCTCAGTTGCAACTCATTTTAAAAGCTACCACTGTCATAAGGAATAGTATTTCAAAAGTACTTTATAATGGATGGAGTGTGTGGATGTCTGCTTGTGTTAGTGAGATGTGGTTTTTTATATGGGGCTGAGGATCAATTTTAGTTTTAGTTAACTGCCAAAGTTCAGACAGTGCAGACTGTCATTTCAGGTATCTAAACTCCTTAAAACAGAGTAAAGAGCTGCAAACACTCCTCAGTCTCCTGCTTGTGCAAATACTGTGGGGAAAAAACCACCATCCTGGTAACAAATCATGTCAGGTTAAGGACATTTTTATTACCCCACAATGATGTAAATGTGACTGTTTTATAGGGTCTGTCTGTGCAACTTCTGCTGATGACTGAGTTATTAAATAGTTTATTATGCTTTTGTTTTAAATATTTTATTTCCCCTCAAAAAATGAGTGCAGCCAACCAACATTTAACGCTATGCATCATTGACGAGGTAGAAATATTTGAACATTCTGATATGCTTTGGTCTGTGGAGAGCTTGGTTTCAGTCTGCATTGAAACCCTGCAGTTTTTTAAAAACTCTCTGTATTTCATGCACTCTCAGAGCATCTTGTAGATGTGAACAGAAGTGGTGCAGCGGAATGTCATTGCTGTCCTGGTAATGGATTTCTGGCTGCATGCAGCCATACCTATCTTGCACCAGTATTTTCTGTATGTATTGTCAGGAAACTATGATTTTTCAATTGCAAAACTCATCATTCTTTAAAAAGTTTGCATGTGCAGAGGGAGAACAGGGGGTTTTTTTGCCTCATTGGAAAATTAGACTTTTTCACAGGTATTACCCTCATAGGAAACAGTTGAGTTTTTTTGTCTGAACTCTAACGCATTTAGACATCTGGGAATTCTGAAAACTAACCAACAGCTCAGTCACTCAAGAGCCTCTGAAACAGCAAGGTGAATACTGTTTCCAGCTCTCCTCTTTTTGATTTGTATTTCTGAATTTCTGTTAGAATTGAACTGCCCAGAATTGCTGAAACACTGTAAGCAAAGCCATTTTTGCTATTCTGTGCTGTGGTCCAGACTTCCTCTTGCCCTGTACTGCTGTTGTTTGAGCTTTTCAAACTTAATTAAAGTTTGAGGCCAGTGGAGATCTGTGGGAATAGACAGGCCTATCTTGTTCTCTGGAGAAGACAGAAGCTGTGACTCCAAAATCATCTGTACTCATCTGTGGACTACTGGACCATGCAGCAAGATGAGCTGGATCTAATTTGGAAATTGGCACATTCCCACGTTTCTGTCAGCTCCTTTGGTTTCCCAGGCTGTGGTGGAAGGCAAAACTATACCTGATTTCACCAAATTCTGCTGGTAAAACTTCAACTTGTCCATACTTCTGTAAGGGATTTAGACCAGCAGAATGAGCTTCTATGGGACAAACTTGTGTGTCATGTAGCTGGAAAATTTTTGACCTGGTGCTGTGAGCCTTACAGACAACTTTTCTGTATTACTGAGCTGTGGTCTGAGTATAGAAATGTGAAATTTAGAATATCTTGACTTGTAAATAGAGGGCAAGGACTCACTTGTGCAGTTTTTGTTGCAACAGGAATTTTAACAAGTTCTACTAAAAAAGCTATGTGGAAAATTTCAGATTTACGTTAATAAATCTGTTGTATGATCTTCATAAAATAAGTTACATAGAAGGTAAAAAATTACAACAAAAAAACCACAAACCACAACAAACAAACAAAAAAACCACCCAAAAACCCACCTCCCCCTCCAAAAAAACCCACCCCCCAAAAAATGGAAAGAAACCAAAACTGTGTTTCCTAGAAATAGGGAAGCAAGAGATACAATACCAAAGCATGTCCCTAACATTATGCTTACCTATAGGGGTTTTCCTTATCTATTCCATGTAAGTCATCTAAATAACTTCTACCTGACTTGCTTTGGAGACTTCTGAGAGCTACAGCTCCTCCTTTCCTTTTGGTTTTAAAAGTCAGCATTCTTTTTGACAGAAAGTAGAATGTTCTAGCCTTGATCAGTCAGACCTTTAAAAGATCACATTTCTTTGCTACTTGTGATTTGACACTGGGACGTCACAGATACTATGACAGAGTTAAATTAAAACTTTTCCCTGTCCTTCCTATAGTGCTGAATTAACACCTTTATGCCATATCTGGATTATATTCCTGTCTTTAGGCTTGGAGCAATCTACCCCATATTACAGCCTTTTTAAGAGATGCTGATATGACTTTAGAAAGTACATTATGGGACATATTAGCAGCGTGCAGTAATCTCAGAGTTTGTGATATATAGCTGACCACAGGCATTTCTCAGCAATATTTGTGTATATGTATATACACACAGGTAAAAACTAGATTTTCACTGAGTATATAAGGCTAGAAAACCAAAACTGAGCAATGCTTCACTTCCTTTCACTTTGTTAGATTTGAAGACCTCTTTCAGAATTTCCATTGCAGGAGTCTAGTGCTGTGCTGTGTGTCCTGAGGCCTATTTTAGGATCTACTGGGCTATTTTCTGACACAATACCTGACTTTAAATGCAGCAGCTCTGTGTCTGTTGCCTTCTGTTAGCTGTATCTGTCATACCAATTGCTGTTGCCCAGCAAAGATACAATTTTAAGCAGATATTCTGATTTGGCTCCCAAGCCACCTTAAAACTGATGCATGCATTAGATTGCTTCATAAACCTGTGTCCTACAGCCAGTCCATGAGAAAAATAAAAGAAACTTAAATATATACTTCCTTAAAAAGCACCTCCATAAATTTTGGTCACTTAGCTTAGGGACAAAAGAAGTTTCATCTCTTTGGATACAATTGTGCAATTTCAAATACTTGAAGGTTGTGATGACATCTCAATGCAACTTTCCTTTCTCCAGCCTTAACAGCCCCAATTTTATGCTCTTGTTCTTTTCTGTGGTAAAATCTCAAAAAAAACCCCACCTCTTTGGTGTTTTGTGTTGGAAAATTGATATGTATTAAAACATTCAAAATGCTGTAATTATTTTGCAGAGGATTTTCCTCCAACATACCCATCAGTGAGAGAGTAAACCATGAGAAGAATCAGCCTAACTGTGAGGTGTTTACTGTGGTTGAGGAGCTGAAGATACCAGTTCAGAATTAGGAACTCATTTTGCACTAACCTTACGTGTTTTAGCCTATATAATTATGGGAAAGACAATCAGGGGGATTTCTGTTGGTTTGTTTGTTTTTTTTTTTCTTCCCCTTCCCCTTCAGATTATTCAATTAGCCAGAAGCATGCAGAGTAACATGGGCTATTTTGGAAACTGAGGTTGGTTTAATGGCTTGTTTTAAAGCAATTCTTGCTGCCCTTTGCCTGTTGGCCTTTGTCCTTTTACAGTGAAGAGCTGCTGGGGCTGGGCTCTGCAGCCTGTGCTGGGCTGGGAGGGGTGTCCAGATGCTGTGCCAGTGAATGTGCTGAGAGCAAGCTTTAGACTGTGACTAATTGCCTAATTTTTACTGCTCCTGGGTACTAATGAGAAGGAGCAAGGAGCTTTAGCCTATCCTTTTCTGCTAGTATATGTTTGTTTTTCAGTAGGTGGCTCTCCTTTCCTGGCTCTTTAATTGATGGATGTTGTGGCAAAAAAGCTGTGCAGGATGTGCCTCACTCTCACTTCACTTCCAAGTCTGATGTGATGGAGTGAGTCAAAATAGATTATCTAAACTTTTTATCCACAATAAGGGTCCTTGTAGATGAATGTGGACATTTAGGATCTCTAAGAATAAAACCCAGAGGAAGATTGAATTACATCATTAAATTAGCTGATAACAGGAATGCGTCAAGGAAAGCTGGTGTCTTGCCAGCTGGGGAGTTTACTGATTTGTTTCCAAAGCAGACTTTCTAGTTCTTTGGAAAGCTATTGAAAAATCTACTCCTGCATAGGAGGCAGTTAGGGAAGATTGGTGCTGTCAGTACATCCTGGAGTTTTTCCTTGGATTTCTTTACTAAAAGCAGTAAGATTTTTAAGAGCAACTGTTAGTTAATGTCAGTTAGGGCAGAAAAACTTCACAGAAATCCAAAGGACTCTTGTTTGACTGAGAAAATAGACTTGATACTTGCCCTGAGTTCTGCAAATACTACAGTCTGTTACTGATGCACTAGATACACATAAGGACTCTAAGGAATTTATTTTAATGTTCCAAGTATTGATTGAATAGTAATCTGAGTTTCTCTAATGTTGACATCAGTTTACAAAATTATCTCTGATAATGTGCTGGTTCAGAATAATAGATTTTGTGGCCTAAATCAGATCATTATGATAATCTAATCAGAGCTTCTGTGCAACACAAGTCCACAGGGGCCCTGGTGGAGCTTCTGTGCTAGTTTGGCTGAGTATATTGCCTCCTACCTTACATAAGACTGGAATGTTTCCTGAACATTTTTCTGGTCTGTGATTGTACTGGGCCCCAGCATGTGACAGTGGCTCAAATAATCTGGTGAGGAAGGAGAAATCTGAAAGGATTTTTCCTTTTATTTTTGCAAAAGCTTGTTCCTGTTTGCTCATTATGCCAGAGAGTTATTTTGACCTCCTACAGGAAGTCAAGTCAATAATCCTAGAGAAGCCTGAGACAGATAAACAATGCAGATAAAGATCTTGAAATCTTATCAAAGTGCTGATTTGCTAAAACAAGGGCTTGAGGTTTGCACTGAGTTTCCTTGTTTAAGAAACTTTGATAAGTAATTTGGAAATGGAAGAAAGAACAGTCTTGACAGTGAAGGGAAATAAAAACCAAATGGGAAACCTTGGGTTTTGTAATTGGGGCACTTTAGAAGAAGACATTGGGCTCTCTTAAAAACTCTTGGTAAGAGAGAGTGTATGTAATCCATCTTGTGTGATAGTCCAGAGTTCCCTTGCAGAAGCAGTTTGCTTTTGCTTCAGAGATGCTATCTAAGGTCATTGTGTTTTTTCTTGTGGCTCTCAAAGAAAATTGCCCAGAACTGAATGCAATTAGACCTTCTTGGGAAGCACAGAAAGTTCATAGACTCATGGAATGGTTTGGGTTGACAGGAACCCATAAAGATCATGCAGCCCAAACCCATTCCATAGGCAGGGCCATCTTTCACAGGATCAGGTTGCTCAAAGACCTGTCTGACCTGACCTTGAACACTTCTAGGCATGGGACATCCACATCCACATCCACAGTTTCTCTGGACAATCTGTTTCAGTCTTTTTACTCTCACTGTAAAAAATTCCTTCCCAATGTCCAGTCTAAACCTACCCTCTCTCAGTTTGAGACCATTGCCCCTTGTTTTGTCACTACAGGCTTCGGTGAAAAGTCTCCCTTTTTATAAGCCCCCTCTCTTCAAGTATTGAAAGGCTCCAGGAAAGTCTCCCTGGAGCTTCTTCTTCTCCAGGGTGAACAACTCTTTCAGCTTTTCTTTATAGGGGAGGCTTTTCTGCCTTCTGAGCTCCCCTCTGGACCTGCTTTAACAGGTCTGACCCCAGACTTTACCATCTCTGACTCCACAGTGCTCCAGATGGGGTCTCACCAGAGCAGAATAGAGGGGGAAAATCCCCTCCCTTGACCTCCTTCCTGACTCTGCTTCTTGTCATGCAGCGCAGGATTTGGTTCTGGGCTGTGAGCACACATTACTGGGTCATGTCCAACTTTTCATATCACTCTCAATCCAATCACAACCTATGTGCAGGACCTTGCACTTGCCCTTGTTAAATTTCACAAGGTCTGCACAGGCCCACTCCTCAATCCTGTCAAGGCCTTTCTGGATGGCATCAGAGTTACTAAAGCTTATGTCAGAGCAAGATCCAGATAAAAAAACCATATGAATTGTGACCTTTCATCTTGAAATAGAAGCAAACTCCGGGTCTGCCGCTTGGAAAATTTTGAGCATACCCTGATTGCTGCACTCAGGACACAATTTCATTACTGCTAATAAATGGTGACTGCCTACCAAAGCAAAGCATGCAGTCATACTAAGGGGAACTCGAGTTCCCAGATGTAGCCAGTGAATAGTTTTATTTTGTCAGTTGATTTCCCCATGGTTTCGCTCTTGTACTTTCAGTTCCGTGCGGTTTTTCCCGATTTCCCATGAAGTGCAAGTGTTATGGATTTCTGATTGATGCCAGACCTGCTTTTCACATTATCTCCTGAATAGTTTCTTGGAACTCTTAACTTTGAAATAGTTTCAGAGATGTAGTTCTGCAATGCACACAGATTCACTTAAACTGCTTAAGGCAACACACCACTCCTGCATTCCCAAACAGCTTCACTCAGCTCCCATTTGTCAACAGCACTTCTCTTCCTCCAGGCTATTTTGGGTAGGAAATGTCATTCAAAACCAGGACATTCGAGCTATGTGATTATGTGAATAGCTTTAGTCACCTATCACAGCGCCTCCCTATTGATTAGGTACTTGTTCCTCCAAGGTGATTAACAAACTCATTTATTCTGCTAATTGCCAAAGGACTTGACCCTTGCCCTGGAGAATTACCATAGATTTGAGACAGGACAATGCTCAGGATTTCTTCTGTGAGTGGCTTGTTAGAGATCCTCTGAGCTGTTGGCAGCCTACACAATCAAGGGAACAGTTCTCTCCTGAAATGCCTTCCCAGCAATGGTGCTCTGCGTGAGCAGCAGCGGGAGCTCTTTCATAGGGAGCAGAGGCAGAGCTTTTCCTTTGGAGTGCTTGTCTTGATTGATGATCCACACAATGTTCAAGGCATCCTCAGTTAACCCCACCTCTGGATTCAACATTGGTTTCCAAGGGCTGGGTTTTAGGAGCTTACTTCCATCTTAGGAACTTTCTTTTTACATCTTATCCAGGATTCTAGGACTTCTGCTTATATTACATGCAGAAATCAGAAATTGTCCTTTACAAAAGTCACCAAAATTACTTCTCTTATGAGAAAGGTGTTAATAGTGTGGTTAGGTAGGCAGAATTACTTTGCTGTGAAAGTAATGAAACTCTTTTCCACCTGAAAAACTCTTCTAACCTTATCTATTTTTACTTGCAAGGGAAGATAATTTTGGTGATTATCAGCTCTGTGGATTTCCTCAGGTTCAATTTTCATGGAAGAGTTTAGCAAACAAAAAGGGGTCATTACAAAACTTTATGTCTCCTGGCTCCCTAAAAACTTCCAGTGTGCCAGTTATCTTCCTGGGTAAAACAGAGTTTGGAAGGGGACTTAAACTAGATTATACTTGAAGGAGAATTGGACACTTCAGCCTTTTGATTCTTTAAAAGACATCTGTGTTTTGAAAATAACAAATTAAAGTTACCTACTGTGACTTTCCTAGAGCTTTTAGAGGTTAAGTATCTTCTTGGATGTAAGGACTATTTACTCTGGAGGAGTACTCTTGATTCATGAATGATACTCTCTCAAACTACCTTTGCCAGTCCAGTGTTCTTGATATTGAATAGGTGTGCCAGTATTTTGGGTATCCACTCCTCCAAGATAAAAAGAGGCAAGTTCTCATTCATTAGCTTTTTTTCCAGATCTTACAAGTTCCAGTTTAACGTTGTGAAGCTGGAGACCTTTGTGTCTGAAAAAAAGAAATTAGTGTTTGGAAGATTCCCACAGGAGCAGTGATGTGGCACTGCTGGAGATCACCAGAGCTTTGATATTGAATGCAATTTTAGAACGCTTAGTAAAATGGACTTTCAGAGTATTTCCAGTTTAGTTTAACTTGCAGGTCATTACACTTATTGTTGTGGTAATAATGTGTTTCCTCAACTCCAGCCTATGTGTAAAATGTTGAACATTATTAGGGCTTTTGTCTACAGGTGGACTGAGATCTAAAAAGAGCCCCAGATTCTCAATATTCCTTATTTCATGCTGCTGCATTCATCATGTCAGAAGTGCAGCTTACCAGGGGCTGAAGCCAGAGAGTGAGTAGAAAACCCAGCCTTTTGAGGAAGCTCGTCTTAGTCAGTGAGAATTTTGTTACAATGAGATGGATCTGCTCAGTTCACTTCTTGTATTGTTTTTAAACAGACTACTGCATTCAGCAGCTTGCTCGAGAGCTTTTCATGTTACCTGTATTTAAAAACTGCTGGATTGAGTTACAGATCAATCTCAGCCCAGCTGCAGGGTTCTGCAGGGGTTCATCTGTCTTCCTGTGCTTATGGAAGCAAACACTGTCTTACACAAATACATCCCTGCCACTGCCATCAAAGAAACAATTTATAGATATAAAGGAAGCCTGGAGGACAGTAGTAAATGGGAAAAAACACCCAGAACTTTGAAACTGTGTAATGCTAAACCCATTTTACTCATTTAGGGCTGGGTCTACCCTCGTTTAGTGTAGTGAGTGGTAGTGAGTGTGAAAACAGGAGGAATAATGCTGTTGAAATCAGTAAAAGTGCTGCCTATTAAAGTGAGAATAGATTATAATCAAATGAGAAATACGGAGTATAATGAAAATCATCTTTAAAATACCTACTCTGACACATGATGGTTTGAAGGCTCTGAAGATTTATTGTGGAATTTTATGGTTTCAAGTGTGCATAGGTTTCACAGAATAGAAAAATTTTTTTCTGTATGCTCACACTCTGCAATCTCCTGTCAGGATCTGAAAGCCAGACTGTGGACTTTCTGCCTTGCTCATCCACAGGATAAACAAAACAAGAAAGAAACAAAGCTCACCAACAAGAAAGAAGGAAATACAGAGCTAAAGAAGAATATAAAGTTTTACTTAGTTCATTGCTCACCTGCAATCCAGGATTGTGCTGCCTTAGTCACTCTTGGGATGCAGCTGTTTAATGTTTCAAAAATTCTAATGGGGCAGATTTCACACTCTTCCTGGGTGATGCTACAGCATCCTTAGTAATCTTTTCTCTCTTTCATCTTCTTGTACTATTTGTTCTGTCCACCACAGACACAGCAATTTTTGCCTCTTCCTTTATAACAAAGCTGTTGGGGTTTTACCTTACCCCTCAGTTACTTTTCCTTCTGCATGTTCCACCTTGGTCTTCTCCATACTCTTTCCAAGCTGATCAGGATTTTGTGTCTCAAAATGGGCACAAAACTCTAAATGCTAAATTTAGTAAAAATCTTATTGGAAGTTTATTTAAAACTCTTCTGTCTTTCACTGACTCCATCATAGTATGTGCACTTCCCAAAAGTGTTATGTTGTCTCATATCAAGTTTAAGAATTATTTTAGTAGAAAGTTCTTTCCCTCAGAACTTCCATCTATCTCTAAATTCCCCAATCCTTATTTTTCCACCTCATTATTCTCATTGAAATGCAGTTTCTTGTCCTTGCTGTATTACATATTTTTATTTCTCTAGCTTAAAATCTGTCTGAATTTTGATACCCTGATGCTGACTAATACTATAATGTGTATATTATATAAGCTATTTCCAAGATCAGACATACCTGATCACTGCAATGATCTGGATGCATTTGCAGGTGGTGCACCCACATTTGTTGACTTGGCAGGAGGTAGGGGGAGTGCAGTTGTGCCCTTGATGTGACCAGAGTAGATGGTGATTGTATAACATAGGTCTGCCTCATCTGGGGTATTATGATCCCCTTTCCAAGCCAAACCTTTAGTGGTCCATTAATGTAAACTGCAGAGTTACGGCGAGCGATCTGCTCAGCTCCTGATATAGAGGAATTCATCACTTTGCAGAATTATACCCAGTTATATTTTATAAATAAAGAGATACCACAGCATTTTCCAAACATCTATTTAATATCCAGGAGATACAAGTGCTAGTGATAAAAATCACTGCAGCATTACCAGTTTCTTCACAGGGAGAATGTTGCTGTCATTCTCTGGCTGAAGGCAAAGCAGAAGAAATTTATTTTTTCTGTAATGCTTTTACCCTCCAAAGAAATCAAGGTGAAATTAAACCCATCATAGCTGTGCTGAAAAGTAAAATTTACACGAGGAGAATACGAATGCAGTTTGTGGGCAGACTGTTTTCTGCCCCTAGGAAATACAATGAAAATACAAACCAGCTGGCTGGAATTGGTTTGTGAGTGTTTTTGTAAGGCTGTAGGCAGGCCTGATGAGTCTCATGCATGAAATATAAGATCACACATTTGGCTTCCACCTCACACTCTTGAGTCCCTTGGCTTGTGCATCTTGCATTTGAAGCACATGTGGCTTCCCCCCTGTGCTGTGACCCCAGAGGATGTGTGCTCTCCAGCTGCAGCCTGTCTGCTTCGTTCTTCTCTTTCCCTGGCCTGTGATGCATGGGGATATATCCACATCTGACAGGAGAGAGAGTCCACATCTGAGTATCTCTATAGATTTAATCTTGGCTTCTCCTTACACTTGATTCTGAGTATAGCAGACACTGCCAAACTGGTTTTTCAGGGGTCTGCCAGTGGGATTTTAAGTGCTCTGATGCTTGTCTACAGATGGTGCAGTTTTGGAATTGTTATGCAGACACTGTTCTTCTTTTTTACTTTTTTTCATAGTAGCTTAATCCTCTGTGAAAGAGGATTTAACTAGAAAATAGTTCTCTTCCTGTGAAAGAAGTTGATTGTGGTATTACCCTGTCCTCTCCATCACCTTTGTGGCTGGGGCCGGCTCTGTTTGATTTTGCTTTTCCATTCACTGATGACTTAAAACACAAATAAAGTCACACTATTTCTTAGGGATCTTTGCTGTGTTCACCACCCTCAAGTTAATTGGCCTGCACATCCCAGTGTCACAGAAGAGTTAATGGTTGAAAATCAAGGACATTTGTGCTCTTGAGTCAGATAGGGAATTGAGGCGGGGTATCCTAGGTAGCTTGAGGTTTTGCAGACATTTAAAATGTGTATTTTTTTCATATTCTTATATGTTTTCAGTGCCTTTATTTATGACATTTACATATGTAGGACAGAAGTGATTATACACAAAATTAAGAAACCATACTTGGTTTATTTTGATTTTTGGCCTACTTGAAAATCATTTAATACACATAGATATGTTTCACAGAGAGTACTGGATAGATTAAATTTGGATTAGATCCCAAGCATATTCCCTGTTTAGTAGCTGTGATGTTTCTTTTGCTGTGTCTTAAGGCTGGAAACCTTCCCTTACTTCGGTAAAGTCCCCCCAGGAGGGTGTCAGAGCATGTGGTTATTGAGGGCCACTCAGTCCCAGCTCTGCCTGGTCCTTCTCCAGCCATGCTGCCTCAGTAGCCACAGAGAAAGAAAAGCCTTTAAGGGCTTTATGGTGCTTTTATGTGGGATCAGTGTCACAGCCCACTTAGAAGACTGACAGACACAAGGCAGGACTGATTCAGGATTCCTGATGGAATGTAGACACATGAGGGGTGGATGTATTGCATCTTAGCTGGTCAGACCAGTTTCCTACTGAAATTTGGAGATCCAGTGAGTGCTCCTACCAAGGCTTGCACAGAACTCACGGCTGTGAAATAGGTGCTGAAATAGATCAAATGACTCCTGACCTACAGTGGTTATTACTTATAATGGAAGCTTATGTAATGAGCTTAGCTATAAATATTTAAATTGTAGGAGGTTAAAGGTGTGAAATAAAGCTCAGCTGGTACAGTGAGGGTACAGCACGGCCAAGAGCTCTGATGATTACAAAACCATGAGTTAACTGTGGACTCTAGGCTTTGTTTCTAAGGAAAGTCAGACTCAGTGCTGGCTCCAGATCCTTTTCTGTCACTATTGGGTTTTATTTGTGTGACCTTGCAGACATCATTGAGGATGCAGGTTGGAAATGGGCAACACACTGGAGATACTAGCTGTGTTCATCTAAATATCACAAAGGAGAAGTTTTACTGTGCAGGAGCAAATCCACAGAAGTGAATGCATGCCCAGGTAGCAAACTTCACTCTGGCCTATCTGTCCTGTTTCCACAGCAGAGGACAAGCTAGAAGGGGAAAATTTATGCTGTTGTGTTGAAATGCAGGATTTTTTTCTTGCCTGCTGAATGGTTTACTGCATGCTGTTAGTGAAGTTATATGAAGAAGGAAGACTTACCGTGTTGCTATCTGGAAACTCTGAGGCTGGTGCTCAGTATTGATTTAGCCATTGTCCACAGGAACACTAAGAATTATGCCTGCTGTGGTTGTTACGCTTTCATCGTAAAGCCTTTATTGAGCAGCCTTGGCCAGTAATACTAATGGATGGAGCACTATCGAGCTCACTGCTCTTGTAGGTCAGATGAAGTCTCAGAATTTAGTAGTTGCTTGGTGTGTCCTTTCTTATGGATTCTGCTCACAGTTTTCCTGGAGCAAGTTGTAAAAACTAAGTCATGTGAGAACTCCGGCTTTTAAAACATTGCAGATTCAAAGGCTCTGCACACGTGAGGAACCTGGACTGACAGTCACCAGGAGCTCTCACATACACTTTTCTCCTAGTTCTCAGAAGAGATCTCTAGTCCAGCCCTGGATACAGCGGAAGTAGGGGATTGAGAAGACTTTCTGGTATCAGCACTGTGTTATCAGCTATTCTGTTGTAAACTGTGTTTTTCATCAAAGTTTTCGGAGTGTGGGAAACCTCCTTGTGAGTGGTTGTAAACTGCAAAACTAATGGACCAGATAATTGCATAACTGTGTCATCTGGTGTTATTAACCAGCTTTTTTAAGAGCTTAAATTTACCTGTGAATCTAATGAAAGCTCTAGGTCAGCAGACACTACATTAGTATAGTTGCCTTTGATTCCATTGGAATCAGATATCAGCAGAGCTAGATACCTAATTCCTCTTGTGAGCTTCATTGATTTATTTGCACACAGCAGCTTTCTTGCTTTGAACATTGTGTTCTCTGCTTTGTCAAAGGTAAGGAACAGCCATTGATAAAGGATGCCCAGAAAGAAGGGCTGCTTTTAGTTGGAAAATATATTCACACAAAGGGAGTGGGTAGATGCAGAAGAATGTAGGTGGTATTTCTGGTGATGGCCGGGTCCATGGACTTATGGTTAGTTCCTAAGAAAGGTATTGCATCTTAATAGCTGTTGGTCCTGAGGGAAGCTAGTAGACTTTAAAGTGAAATTTGGAGATAGGAACACCCTAAAAATTAGAGATTCTTAGTGTGCTCTTTTCTGTTTTAATCTTCTAAAGAGATTTTCCTATTCCACATAGTTTTATTGCTTATATTATGGAAAGAATCTGCCTGTTGCAGAGATGTGGACCTAATATTTTCTGAGCCTGAGAATTGCTAGCTCTTCCCAGGGGAAACTTTTCAACAGTTTTCTTTTTCCTCAAAACAACCTTGTGTAAACAATATTCTTTTCCCATAACAACAGGTGTTGTTTGCTATTTCTGTTACTTAGCCAATGGGAGAGGTGTCAGTCCTATGGACCAATAATGTGCCTTCTTAGCAAAGCATGTTATAAAAGGGCTAAATAAATTGTAAATAAAGCCTTCTGGTTTCTACTGCCTTCTGACTGGAGTCAAGCATCTTTATTTCGTGTCCTATTGTGACACAGAGAAGCTTGGAATATGGGGGTATACCATTAATTTTTTAAGGACATATGTCATTAATCTATTGTCAGAAGCAGCTTCTATGAGATTGGAATGTCAGCATTTCCATGAGATTGGAATGTCAGCATTTCAGCGTGTTTGTTTAAGTGGCCACTGGTGAATCAAGGTCCTTCATGACACTGGTGAACACTCCGTGTTAATGTGCACAGGAAAGCTTGTGTGTACTGTCTGCTACATTCATAAATAGCTCTGGATTTATTGCATTGGCATCCACCTCTTGATAAAATAGCCACAAGCTTTTCCTTCACTAGAGACAGCCTGAATGCAGGCTCTGCTCTGCTCTCTGGGTTTCTTCAATCTTGCCTTGTTTCATGTGGAGGTGTTTCCCAAGAACAAGCATCTGTTGTTGATAACATCATTTTTTTTGGTGGTGTGAACTGAGTCCTCTAGAATCAGCAAACAGAAATCAGTTTAAAAAGATTCAAAATAAGAATGCAGAGGGGGAAAAAGTGCTTAGTTTTATCCTACAAAAACCTCACATATTAGACATGTCCAGGGTTTAAGTTGTTGGGGATTTTATTTTCACAAGATCAACTTATTAAAATGTATTTAAGCATCATATGTGAAGAATCATTGTGATTGAGAGCCCTCTAAGAGGCTAGCAAAGGGCAGTCTATCATGACGCTTGTAAATCATAAATTTAATATAAATGTGTATCTAGGAGCAGAGAGGTCTAAGACAGGGAGCTAAAAAAATCCTCACATTAATGGCCTTATGTTAAGTCTAACAAATTAAAATTCTCAAATGAATTATTCTCTGACCTTTTATCACCCTTGGGCCATGCCCAAGTGTTGTAGTGAACAACTTAATGGTAAGACTTCTGCCTTCATGAAGGTTTCATCCTGCCTGTGTTCGAGAGAGGCCACAGAAGCCTAACAAAGGTATTTGTCTATTCTTGGAAGTCGATGATGAACCTTGTAATTGTTCCCATACTCCTTTCAGTGGAGAAGATCATGCACACAAAGAGAAATAAATCTCCTTTATGTTTTCAGAGTCTTATGGCTTCATACTTCAGGAGATGAGGTGACCTACTTAGAAAAAAAAAAAAAAAGACAGTAAAAGAGAAGTAAAGGACAAAGGAGCAATAACTTAGTGTAGATTCATGAAGAGTTATAGCAGAATAAACTGATCATTTTTGTTTCTGGGGATGTGATTCAACCTGCTTTCTGCTTGGAGCTCCCCACAGCTTGGCTTGCAGAGATCTTGTGGAAAGTGAACGTATTAAAGATGTCAAACTTGTGATTAGCAGGCAGCATGACAGACTGGACAGAGGAGAGGCTTCGGAGCCTGCAAAGAGACAGTTTTACTCCTAGCTCTGTGACTGGTTTTGATGTGTTTGTATTAATTCTCTCTGTTTCTTTTCTCACCTCCCACCTCTCCTGCTTCTGAAGACTGTAATCTCTCCAGAGTCAGAATTGGCTTCCACCGTGTATTTATATATTGCCTGGCACACTGAGACTCTTGTGGCTCCTGTATGCTGCTGGAATATAAATAATAAAACTCTACTTTCTTTCACTACTTCTAGCTCTGCATCTTTTGAAACTTATTTAGTTGTACTCAGTTATTTTACAAGATCGCTGAGGCATTTCAGTGAGCACATGCAGTCCTTGCCTACCAGTTATCCTGCAGGTGTCAGAACAGTGGCTGCAGCTGAGCTTGGGATGGAGCATTACCAGAAATAAAGTAGAAGTGGCCCCATATGGCCTTTTAGTACAGACAGGTGCACTGATGGTGAAGATTTTTCTGCAAAGGTGTTGCAGTTTTGCAACACTGAACTGATAGGTGAAGCAGTTTTTTTTAGCCAATGCAGCATCTTTCTCTTGCTGAAATAGTACTCACCTCACAGCACATCTCAATATTCACAAATATCTCAGAGAATGTGCCATATCTCTATGAGAACCATCTCACAAAAACTCTGAGACTTTGCAATTTTGCCACTCCTTGCTTTTGTGCCAGCAATGCTTCAGTATAAACAATGCAGTTGCTTCTTTTTCTAGAAGTCCTTAAGAATGAGCTTCAGCTCCTGGAGGAGCTGCTCATAGGCTGCCTCACATCCAGGAGCAATTCAAACCTGACAAAGGAAACTCCCTGGCATCATTGAGGGAATGTGTTGGGGGATCTATTAGAGGCACAGTTTTTGGTCTTCAAAATTGCCAGCTTGAGAGATTCATTCTCAGCTTTCAGTTCAGATATCTTAGAAAGGAAGCTGGGTCTCTACAGCCTGTGGAGAGGGGGATACCCTCCCAGAGAAGGATTTTAGGGCCTGTAAGTTTTAAGTATGCCTATTAAGTATGCATATAATTTCATTGTCTTAAGACCCCAACTGCAGATGGTAATACTTTTCTGTTGCTCCCTCTTGTTTGCTTCTTTTCCAAAGAAGCTTCCAAAGAAGTTGAGGCACCCAGAGCCATGTTTGGTCTGTTTCTATTTGATTTTGCCTATTTCAGTACTTTTATAACCAGCTCTGGAAAAAAATGCTACAATTTTCTTTAAAAATAGGTAGTTTGGTAAGAAAAGACACAATTCATAGGCCTTTAAAGGGAGAATGCTCTGTAATTTTTTTGTCTTATCAAGCACATGAGACCCTCTAAAAGAAGAGCTGATGTAAAATGCACACCTGGGGGACAAATTCCAGCTAGAGCTGATACCTCATTAGACACCAGAAGATTTAACCATAACCTTTGCCTAGCTGGAAAAGTTTACTTCACTAGTTCTGCTCCACAAAAATTTGTGTTGGGTGTTTTTTTTTTTTTTTTTTTTTTTTGTTTTTAATGCCTTGCTTTTATGGTCTGTTTTAGGCCAGTTTTGGGTTGGTGTTTTTGAGTTTTTTTTGTGACTGCCAAGTCCCAGTACTCCCATCGACAAGCGGCAGCACAAAATACCATCTGCTGTGAATGACTGTCATTGCTCTGTAGCCATTAGAACCTCACCAAAGATGTGTGCTAGGATGCAGTGGAGGGCTCCAGGAGACAGCAATGCAAGTGGAGCAATGGTTTGTGCCATACGTGATCCCACTGACGCCAGGAGGATTATCTGGAGTTTGAATTAGAGTATAACCTGACCTCAGCTGTTTAACATTAAGCAGTGGGGACAAATCTATTTTCATTAATCATGGCCATGGTGGATGGAAAATGCCTGAATTAAGTCATTGTGATTATTTAAGAAAGCAAAGGTTGCTGCTCTGATTTGAGACGGTAAGAGATAGGAAGGGAATCTGCAGTAGGGAAATCATAAAAGTGAGTGGTATCAAAAATTGCTTTCATGCAACACTTTTTGTGCTGTATTAGATTTTTGCCTTGCTTTTCTAAATGGAAACCAGTGTTATTCCAGCTTGAAGAGAACAGTTCCCACTTGTATTAAGTTTCTGGCCTGCATTGCAGAGCCTTCTGGCAATTATAGGAATAGACCACTCAATTTAAGGATTCTTCTGCCCTTTTGACATATATAGAGGGTTATTGCATTTCCTGTGCATATTTGCTGTTCAAATAGTAGAAAGAAATTTGGTTATTGCAGGTGGTCAGTTCATTCAGACCCATAACATTTCTCAGCTTTTAATGTTGGAGCCTAGGCAGGGAAGATAAGCAATGAAATAGTGTTTTGAACTTCTCCCTTTTATGAGTCATCAACAGAAGCAGGTTTTGGAAAGATTAAAATGTATTTTGTAGTTGCAATATGCCGTATATTTTACCACATTGTAGTACACTTGTGAAATGACTGGTGGTGCTTTGAAATGTCTGTGGTACTCATTTCTGCCAGAGTCATGGAAGATGTGTATAGACAAGGGCATCACAGGTAAATTTCAGAGTGCAGGAGGAGAGTGAAATATTGCCCAATTGGATAAATAGAAAAGCCTACTAAAAGATCAAAATACTGCTCATTTAGACATCATGCTGTGGCTATACTTTCTTTACAAATAAACAGGAAGCCTGGTTCTCTAGATATAAATAATCCCAGGGATGAACATAATATCTCCTCAATGTTCTGCTCCCCTAGCCAGTACCTATCTGGGTTTCATTTGCTACTCCTGGGAGAATTCAGTTCTTCTTTCAGTACATAGAGGCTTAACATCTGGAGCCTGTGAAAAGACTCAGTGCACCTTGGATCAGGCCTGAATTCCAGCTTTAGGCTGCTGAGAGTTTGGAAGCCCTGCATGTCTCCAGTCTGGACTGAGGCTCCAAAATTTGCCAGTGCTTTGTGTCTGTATGTTTGTGTGCCCCACACAAGCATATGTATATGCCTACACAAGCACTGAGGTATTTGGGAGGATTTTCAGAGTGAATCTGAGTGCTGGCAGTCAGCTTCTCTCTCCAGTCATGTCTTGGTGTGGATTGAAGCAAACTGCCTTAGCTTCATCTACAGCAATATGGAGGTCTTGAGGGTAGGATGAGGAGGCAAGTATTTTCTGTGCCTTAGAAAGAAAGAATTGCACCTGATCTCATTTGGACAATGCCTGTTGACCTTTCTTTTCAGCTGCCTTGTCATCTATGGACAGGTTACTGTCACACTGTCACAGGCCAGCTGTGGAGATGCACTTTTCCATGAGCATTTGCAGATGCAAGATTCCTCCTTGTGAGGAAAACATTTTGCTTGGCATGGCCAGCCCAGGATCTCCACTGGTCATTTTGAGGTTGTGGATGGTGCACAAGATGCTAACTATGATCTATGAGCTTGTCCAGCACAGAGATCAAACTTGCATCATCAAACTGAGATCAGAAGGGTGCCTGACCTGTGTGCCCATTAAGAGCTAAGGCAATTAGAAGAATGTTATCCAGGACTCTGGAATGAGTTTCTGTTCAAAGTACTGAAATAACCCATGTTTAAAGAATTGGAGCACACTGCAAAAGGCAGAGTGGACTTCTTCTACCTGCACTGAAGCAAGAGATAGCTTGAAAGTGGTTTGCTGCCTTTCTGTGAAACTGATGGCTTTAAAGCTGCTGAAATTCTGTTGAGTAGTTAATGATGTTAGGGCACTGAGACCCATGGAGAGGCAAATTTGTGAATTCTTTTAAATCTAAATAAGCAAACATTGTCATAGCACATGAAGTATTTCCTTTCTGTTTTTACTAAACTTCTTTTTTCCTCCAGAACTGCCTTTCCTCACTGCTGCAGACAGAAAACATCTCAGTGATTTATTCTGATGATTTTAAGAAATGGATGTGATTCTTCAGACACTTCCTCAGCCCATCAGTAATCCCAGAAACAGGAAAGTGTCTGGGCATAGAAACACTGCTTCTATACTCCTGCCTTCCCATGGTGTGCTGCCCTGCCCTGCAGAGCCCTCTGGCCATCCTGTGTGCAGACAGCCTGCAAGCAAGAACCTGTGGTTCTTCTTGTGCAAGGGAAGTGATAAAGGAGTGTTCCTGCTGTCAGCTACAAAACTTGCTCATCTGCTGCCTAAAGAAGCAGAGTCCCCAAGAGAAGGAAGGGGACTTTTACTGATACCCAGTAAATGAGAATTGCTGTGTATAAGGGGCAAGTACAAGTGTCTTCCTCTGCTATGCCTTGAAGCTTGGCGGAGCTCAGAAAGGGAGAAATAGATAGCAGACCGATGAGCGGGGGTTTTTTTAATATATACAGCACCATCAGTGCATAGTGGGAATGAGGCAACAACATAGTCAAAACACCTGAAAAGCTCAACCTTGAAATGCAGTTGTTTTGAAATGGATATTCTAGTGTAGACCATCTCCTTCCAAGAGCAAAAAGGTTTAGTGATGGCTTGTCCCATCCCAGTACAGTGGGTGACTTTCTCTCTCTGTAGTTCAGCTCAGAGGGAGCAAGAGGCTCACAAGACTTAGGAGCTGACAGCCTGGCAGTGTCTGGCCAGGGCTGTATTTAGGAGAAGGGTAGATTTGTGCCATAAAGAACAAATGGTAATGAGGCTTAGGAAGCAAAAAATGTGGTGTGATGATTAGCTTGGAGAGAGCTGCCTATGGCCAAGGAAGAGGATTATGGGGAAAATCCCTCTGAAGCAAAAAAAAAGTCTTCTAGAGAAAAATGTGGCACTACCTGGAGTAGCACGAAATGCAGGACGAGTTAGTTACAGATATTTTTTTCTAGGGGTCCTGAATTAAAAGACAGAGTTGTTAAGTCATAATTATGTTTTGTATATTTCTCACTTTCCCTGAGGAGCAAAAGAAGTTATGAAGTATTGAGAAGTGATTAAGCTTTTCTCTTAACAAGATCTTTCTTGTTAAGAAAATTATATCATTCTCGTTAAGAATGGTAGAGCTGGAGAAAGCAAGGAGTGAAAGAAGGATTATAACTCTTCACAGGCTAAAGGTGAGGGTACTGGGTTATGAGGTGACCACACTATGAAGCTGTAGCCCAGATCTTGCAAAGATTTCCATGCAGATTGAACAACAATTCTTACAGAAGTTGACCATTGATCACATTATTAGGAGCTCCCATTTCCAAGGATAAACATTTTCAACTTCAGGTGCAATTCTGCTATCACTGAACTCAGTGGGAAGTTGTACAGGTGGTTTGTTGATGTGGGATGGATGTTTGAATAAATAATATAATGCACAAACACTCATACTTTCCTGCAAAAATTGGGTAGCAGATTGGAATTCTGGAGTGTGTTCTAGCTTCTTGCTTTCCCTCCCCTCCAGCTGTTAATTATTCTTTCTGGTTTAGATCTTAGGGGAGGAATTATTTATCTTTTGCTATTTGTGTTTCAGTGAAACATTAACAATCTCTTATTAACTGCCTGTGCTAATTATCTCAACAGTAGCAGTATTTTGCTCGTCTGTGAAGCTGTGAAGGAGGAATGTGGAGCAGGAATAATGAAATCACTTTGTTGTCCCCTTTCTCTGCATGCTGCACACAAACAGAGTAAAAGGATGGTAGATCTTAACCCTGCTATGCACAAGATGCAATGCTCAAGATCTTCTTGGAGGAGGACAGAAGTCTTGAAATGCTTCTGAGGAGAAGTTTGGGGAGTTTTGCACTATGCCATAATTCAGTGTTTGCACAGCTGTCTGTCTCTCCTGCCTGTGTTGACACAAAACAGCCACATGCTCCTT
This sequence comes from Sterrhoptilus dennistouni, assembly GCA_013397095.1. Lineage (NCBI taxonomy): Eukaryota > Metazoa > Chordata > Aves > Passeriformes > Zosteropidae > Sterrhoptilus > Sterrhoptilus dennistouni. The sequence continues at coordinate 1,542,679 of VWZU01015737.1, forward strand.
TGAATTAAATATTTCACCCCAAAGATTTCAATGTTTTAAGAACATTTGTGTGTAGGAAACCAAAGTGGTTTAATGTGAGTGTCAGTGCTCCTCATCTGAAATGAGTGCTTACAGGAGCCTGCTATGATACCAGTTATTTAGAAGAGGAAAATTAGAAATGTTACCCAGCATGTTACTGGTGTAATTAAACTGAACAAAATATAAAGTAGGAGTATTTATTGTGCAATAAATAATAACATTATATATTGAAAAAGCTGAGGGCTCCTAACACTTATCTACTAGAAAAGATTTTACAATGGCAGACTTAATAAATAATCCTTTTCCACAGTGCTGTTTGCCACAAAACATAAATCCTTTTTGTTAAATAAGATGACTGAAAGAAAGCAGTTATGGAAATACATGACTGATGGAAGAGAAGGTGATATGAGTTATTCTAATGTGAAAGGCTGTCTCCTATCTCTAATGCTGACCTTTTCCCAGTGAAATACATTTACAGTGTTACATGTTACTTTTTAATAGTTTCAACTATTCTGGTGTTTGAGTTCATAACTCTCAGTTTGAAAATGTCTTGTAAAGTAACTATGACCATTTTCTGAGAGACAGGGGAGTTCTGATCATTTTTCATACACAGACATAACTAGGACAAATGTCTGTCCTTGGGATCCAGGTTCTTTCCTCCCATTAATCTTCACAGCCCCCTCTGGGGTAGGTGTGTGTTATTATGCACACATTTTATTCCTGGGGAAGTGAAACAATCTGAGAGGCTTGCCCAAAATTTAATCCTGGTCTCAATGAAGGTAATGGGAGATAAATGCTATAGTAAAATTTGTTGGAGGCACAATTTTCCATGTAGTAAAGATACATTTCGATAATCACGAGTTTGTGTCTGTGCATCCAACAGCCAAATCACTCTGGCCTGTTTGCTGACACTTCTTGTAAGAGTTGGCCAAGCTGAAGCTCTCATCTGTGTGAGATGGAATTGTATTTTAAATGAGGCCAAGATGGTTTTCTGTCTTCCTTTCCTATTTTTGTCTTTCAAAAAAATCCTCCTAGCAGTCCTTTAACCTGTAGAAATGATACGTATCTTATTTTCATCACTAGAAATATATATCTGGTATTTGTGACCTTGGCATAGGGAAGCAGATGGATCTTGGGCCAATGTTAATCATGTGGAAAGGCATTTGTAAGGGTATTTAAAAGGATACCATTCTCAATGGAATAATCAGGGCACTGTCTGCAAAGTAATGAAAATTTAAAAATAACTGGTTGAACAATGCAATGTAGAAATGAATAGGCTGTAGGAAAACCCACATAGTGTCAAGATTGTCTGCCTATTTCTGACACACTTTTTATAAAGAGAGTGAATATTGACATATTGGCTCCAACTTCAGATACTTTAATAAAACAATGTCTTGCTACATAGCCTCAAAGATTACTCCTGTCTCTGTAAAGTGCCTATAGCAGATTTTGCTCTCTTTTTCTGTTGCTGAGTATTGCAATCTAGGGGCCAAATGGCTCTAGGCTATTAGAGTGCTAAGGCCAGAGAAGAAGCACAGTTTGCAGAATAAATTTCTGGCTCTTCACACCTTCATAGAGTCACCCTCATCTCATTGTTTTCCCTCTGTCATTTTTAGCTGGGACGGAGAGGCTCAAGCATTTATTGGGCAGTGCCTACACACTGCAGAAAGTTGTTCATTGGGTTGAAATCAATCTTCTTCAAAAATTGGACCAGTTCCTTATTTTTTTCAGCCCTGGGCAATGCCTGCTGTGGATCATGAGTGGATCCACATCAGCAGCAACTGTTGTTGAGCAGTGCCCTAAGGGAGAGGACGTGGAAAGAGGGTGAGACACTTTCCCTCTCACTGCAGAGAACTATTCCTAGAACTTACCTGTCTGCAGATTGTATTCAGCCCTGCTCCAGGGCACTCTTGTAGCTGATTGCAGTACTTTGACTTCAAGGTAAAGGTCCGGGTAATCACCATCTTTTCCAACAGTTTCAGAAAGCCTTAGAACATACCGTGTTCTAGTGGACACCCAGTGAGGGGGTCAGAGCTGAGAGGAACTGAGGCTTCAAAGCTCCAAAAACTTTTCTGCTCTGAGCCAGGATGGGTAACAAGTCTTGCAATTGTCTGCTCTGTGCCAAGCTAGGGAGTAAAATTAGTTTGGTTCAACTTAAGTGATTTATTATCTTTTTTTTTTTTCCATTCTTTGTCCAAATTTCGAAATCACTTTATTTTGGGATATAAATTGGTGCTATATTCAGGCCGAAAGGGGCTGATTTATACCTTCTAACTTTAAGCAATAAATCCCCCTCCACTAACGTCTTTGAACAGGGAATTTTCTTTTAAACTAGCTCTTTCACCACCAGCAGTTTTAACTTGGATGGGTCAGCATTTTACAAGAGTATCATGAAATAGTTTCTAACCAGCTCTCTTGAGTACCTGATAAGAGTCAGATTAAAAAAACTGGAATTGGACAAACTTTACAAATGAGAGCTCATTTCAGCCACTATGCTTTCACATATGAAATGATTTCTTACATTCAAAAGAAACATCATTATCATCATTTATCTTTTTTTTTTCACATTTTTGCATCCTCACAAGCAAATAACATTTTTTTAAAATTATAAAAAGTAGTTTCTACATAATAGGAGAATCCTAGATTATGTTTGACAGAGCCTCTTCATTTAGGTTGCTGTGGCTTTTTTTGAAACATTTTCTATTGTATTTTGATATTGCTTTGTGTTTTACTGACTATTCAATATATTTCCCACAGAGACCAGTTCTGTGTGTTTCCTGTAGCGAAGACTATTCAAAGAGGCAATAATCCCATAATAGTTTATAGCAAAATCAATTTGATATGCCTTGAAAAATATTCGCTTTTGTTACAGTCAAAGGAAATGTGTGTGCAGAGCTGAGAATTTATACCTGTAATGATTTTCTTGAAGCTGGAAATGCCTGTGACTTTGTAATTGAGGGCCCTCTTATGTTTGGCTTAATTTTTCCTTTTCCCAGCTCTTTTTAGGGAGAATCCCGTTTTATCACCGCAGTTAGTTAGGAAGGTTTTTAGGATTTTAGGCCTCTATTTCAGAAGAAGCTCTCCTTTTCAGCAGTATTTTGTGCTAATTTAGCTCCAAATGTTCTGAGTGCCTCCGTGGAAGTAATTAGGTGAATTATTGCCGTGTAGCTCTGTGTACAGTACCTGCCTGGCAGCACATCTTTGAGTTAATATTTAAGAACTACTGCAGCACCCTCAAGTGGTAATGCTGATCTGTATTTACAGATGTTTTTTTCCCAAATGTTTATTTCTCAGCCATGGATAATTTCAGTGTTTTGGGCTGGCCTGCTCAGGTATTGTCAGTCCCTGCTGTCCTTACTAAGGTAAAGTGCGCACTAAATACAATTAATCACGCTGGAATCTCAACAGCAGTCTCAGGGAAGTTTTCCTTGGATTGTCAAATGATTTTATGGAGGGCATAAAGCATTCTCTGTGCCCGCAGTAACTCTGGCTTTTGGCTAGAATAAATAACCTGAGAACCCTATAGGAAGAGAAGCCAGCACATTGAGGTTTTCCTGCAGACTGTGGTGCAAACATGGAACAACTGTGGCATAAGAAACACAGTTTCCTGAGCACACACACTGACCCCAGTGACATCTATAGCAATGACTTAGGAAGAATGAATGCTATTTCTTAGGGATTTTTTTACTATCCTTGTAGTTTAGTTCTTTTTTCCATTAGCTGCCTATTTTAAACAAGTAGCTGGGCACCAGATCAGATGAACAGCCCTGGTTTGGGGCCTTGTTGCTTCCAAAATTATCAGCTGGACACCTCTCCTGATGTTTCATCTCCTTCTAATTCTGCTGAGCCTTCCCAGCAACAAGAGTCATTACCCTGTAGAACAAAAGGCCATAGGATAAAGCATGTTCACCCTCCTGCCCCCAGGACAGACCTACATGAGCAAATCCCTCAGCTCTGCTGGTCTCATCCCGAAAACACTGACGAGAAGTTCCATCTCAGAAATTTACTGTAAGTCTTAATGGGTGTTCTCTCTACTTTAAGGGCCTTAATTGAAAACAGATATCAAAATACTTACTCTCTTGTCACTTCAAACAATGTGTACTGGACAGAGTGCACAGAGTGGGGGGAGTGGAAGTACTCCCTCACCTCAGAGAACAGGCTTGACAAACACTGTAAAACACGTAGTTTTATTTCTGGAGGGTAGAAGGCAGTCCAGACTCTTATTTTTTAAATTGTATTGATCCAAATGAACTTTCTTCAGATTATTATTAATATTTAATTTCAGTTTATTTTTTATTTTTGCCCTCTCTCAGCTATTTGACATAGAAAATAGAAATCACTAGAATTGTAATCTTTGTCCTCCTGCCTTTTTTTTTACGTCTCTTTTGAAAAAAGGGCTCATTTTAAATGTGCCATCTAGGTTGCCATCTCTATAAGAGACTGCATTGTGTTCAGAAGAGAAGCATGTCAGTAGAGGGCAGGGTCCAACAGTAGTGAGTTTCCAAGGGGATCTGATAAAGAAATGACAACTATTTTCTAATATGAACTGTATAACAGACAAAAAACTTTTTGTGATGGAGCGTATTTAATTTAAGGTCTGTGCTCTGATCTTAAAAGACTGCTGTCAGCTTAGAAATCACAGTGTGATCTTTTTTATTGTATTTTTTTTTCTATAGAAAAGCACTACTGGTAGCGAAAAGAGAGAGAGATTACTTTGTAAACTTGCCTTAGGCTGCTCCTAAAATAAGCAGAAAGGTGCAGTCAGGCTTGTTCCACCATGGCTGCAGTACTAAGCTGGGATATGCTGGCAGCCCACACTGCAGCTGACCCACAAACCTATTTTATGACATTTTGGGGCATGTGTGGGGCTTGCAAGGTGGCAGGGCAGGCAGCTTGTGCTACCTCTTAAACTAGATGGCCTGGCTAGAGAATTGTCTGTGGCAGAGTGGGGAGCCAATCTCAGCATGAGAATCCCAGTCAAGGTTCAGTCATGATAACAGGGAGTCCCCTCAGCCCTGGATCAGGAGCTCAGTGCACAGGTACATCACAGGTACATCACAGATAAAGCAGTGCTTCTCTACAGCTCCCTGGAAAAATCAAGGAAAAATGAAATAATTGCCAATGTACTTATTTAGAAATAAACCTCCGTGAGTGCTCTGAAAGCAACACTATTTCAGGCTTATGATAATGGGAAATTCCAAAGTTTTGAGCCCTTTTCAGATGTTTTCTTTCCTTTTCCATAGGGTCATGTAATGGTAGTATTGTTTAGTTTGGAAGGGATCATGGATGCTGACTGCTAACCCACCACTAAACCATGTCCCAAGTGCCACATCTACACATCTATTAAATACCTTCAGGCAGTGACTGCACCACTGCCCTGGACAGCCTGGTCCAGTGCTAGACATCCCTTTCCATGATGGAATTTTTTGTAATATCCAGTCTGAATCTCCCCCGCTCAACTTGAGACTGTTTCCTGTCATTCTGTTTTTTGGAAAAGAGACCAATCTCCACCTGGCTACAACCTTCTCAAAGGGAGCTGTAGAAAGCAATAAGGTCTCCCCTGAGCCCCCTTTCCTCGAGGATGAACACCCTCAAATACTCCTCATAAGACCTGAGCCCTGATACGAGACAGTTTCCAGCACTTCCTTGCAAATTCTTTAATACAAAGAAAGCGCCGTGCGTTTCAAGATAAGGCAGATGTTTTTATGTGGGGAAAATCCCAAGTTGTTTAAATTCCTTCATGTCCTATTCTAGCCAAAACACAGGTTTGCCCCATTTTGGGGTGACTGTCCTACTTTCTGGTTATGTCATCTCTGTTATCCAGCAAATGTTTCCACCTCTGACAAGTTGTTGCCTGTGTTTGTCATAATGCGCCGCGAACGTCGGTACCGCGTGTGCTGCCTCAAGGACCCGTATGTTCCTGGGTGACACAACTAGGCCATGATAATTGGTTTTGAGGCGTCATCCACTTCCAAAAATACCAAGCAGCACCAATGGAAGGATATCAACACCTCTGAATGGGAATACTCTTTCCTAAGTAAAGGAAATTTTCGCTAAAATTATCGTCATCAGAATCAGCTGCACATTCTCTTTTGCCAAGTTGCTGGGTGGGCAAAGACATATTTAAATTGGTGAATAATGGCCAGAATAAACAGTTCCCACAGGAAAATGGTAAAATTTGCTTGGCCTCATGAAGCTGAAGAAGGTTACAATGTGGTGGTTGATATGAAATCATTGGAGTTGTAGTGTTGAGAAACAATTAAGTGATTTAAGAACTGTACATTCCAGATAAATGGTGATACTGGTTCCATCTGCCCATTGCTGATAAGGTTCCTGGAGGGCTGGCATCAGCCAATGTAGCAAGTGGTTTCATCAGAAGTTACTTTTTTAAGTCATGGTGGACTCCTCTTTTCAATAAAAAAATGCAACTGCATTCAGTGTTGGTGCTTCTACAAATTGCAGCTTTGGTTGTGCTGCTGAAGTTGTATTGCAGAAACTATGATGGACCCAGCAGCTGAGTTTTGGACCCTGTTGTGACATTTTTAACTGTCTAGCTGCTGTTTACCTGCTTTTGTGGAGAGGAACAGGAACATCAGAATGCTGCTGTGTGCTTTTATAAATTGGAGGGGATTAAATTATTTTTTCTCTGGAAGAACAAACCTTTTTCAGAGATTTGAAATTAGCAGTTGCAGTCAGAATGTCCCAGGATTGCTTTTGTCACACTCTTATTCAGATCATGATGAAGCAGCTTGTATTTTTTCACTTAGACGAGTCCTGAATTGCTTTTATCCGTGTGGTGAAATTATTGAACATCTCTAAAGTTAGTTTTCATACTTTCTTCTGTTGACTTGACATGCTTTTATGATTCCTTGGCATTTGCAAATAAATATACCTATAGATCTATCTCTAAGTCAGGAGTCACTAGGTGTGTGCCTGACTTCTTTCACAAAGAATTGGGTTTATTTTTTTAAAAGATATTATTTAACAATCCAATAAGATCTCTGTCAGCTTAACTAGCAACTAGAAATAAAATGCTCCTAAATTTAGGCACATGCAGTGAATATGGCAAGATTGATGTGAATATCCCCTGGAATTTTCCAAAGCAGCAGCTCATATTGATTATACCATCACTGATCTGATTTTGATAATTCCAGTGTGTATTCCAGTACCTCACATTGCTGAATAACCTTTCAAAGCTTAGTGTCTCTGGCTTATGTTGAAAGAATGCAATAGAATTAAAAAGAAGCACATATATTAGTGAGTTTAATCCAGGTACATCCTGAGAGGTGTTTAAAATGAAAACCTCACATTGGTTGGTTTGTTTATTGACCCTAAACATCTTTGGTCATAAACTTTTTTTAAACTGGTAAAGATGTAATTTATTGATTTCCTACCAGTATTCAATTCTTGTCCTTGTGTCTCCCACCTTTTAAAAAAATGAATGCACTGTTTGACAGCCATTTATAATACTGTGCATTTGTTGTTATATAATGGCAGCTGACCAGAAACATTTACAAACCTTTAAAATAACTTCCATGAGCCTCAGTGATTTTGGACTTTACGTTACTGAGACAGGTGAATTGGATACATGATGTAATTTGTACTTAGAAAACTATGAGCAAAGATGTAAGTTTTCTCTCTAATCAATTTATGAAGGCAAATAGGCAGGAAAGAACATGCACCAGCGCTTGGAGTGAAGAAGCACAAATATCTACCCATTTAAATTAGTCCCAAATCCAAACTGGGATTATTTAATTTTAGGTGATTTCAGGGGACTTCAGACAGCTAATCTAGAACTGTGCTCTAAAAAATCCATGCTGACAGCCCACTTAGATCCAGATGACTGGAACTTATCAGATGCTTTTCTGTTCAGCCTGAAAATTTCCTGAGGTACCCCCAGTGGCGGTTCTGTACATTCAAAACTACCCATGAAGACATCCCACAACAGCTCCTCACTGTCTGTAGTCCTGAAGGGAGACAGAAACTGGGATGAATTGTATCTAGAGCCTTCAAGATTGCCTAATTTGGTATTTATTCCTAGAGAATACCCAACATGCTCCCTCACAGGGAGGGGTTTTACAAACCTCCATAATTTCTCCTTTCTCTGTAAATGCTGCAAGAGAAGAATATTTGAATATGCTGAATCTGTGCCAAAGTGGAGGAAGAAACATAAGTCTGGCAGGGCCAGAAGGAGAACAAAGGAGTGGGAGGATATTTGGTTAGCCTAAGGTAGCCTTTTTGAGATGTCCACTTCTCTAAATAGACTTTTTTCCCTGCATGTTCATAATTCTCTCTAGGGTTTCCTTTCACCTGGGGGGTTCCAAAACCTAAATTTGTGTCATTGCATCCCCTGAGTCTTTTAAGAAATCTAGGTTTTAGTTCTCTTCCAAGCAACAACAACTAAAAAACCCTGTGAATTTAGTGACAGCTAGTCAGAGGAGTCAGATCTGTTTAAAGAATATCTTTGTATTATATATAAAAAAGTCTGTGAATTAAATTATTTTGTCTTTTGTCTCCTTTTGAATCCTGTAGCATGCATTTGAAATGCTAACTCATTAAATTCCTTCTGCTTCTTCAAGATTCTTCATGCACAAGTTCTTTTTGGCAAGTGTAAATTCAGAATTTCTCCAAGGTGTTTGGCTTCTGCGTGCTGCCAGTTTTACAGTGGTGAATTAGGAAGGAATTGCATCAGCTTCCCCCAACTTGGGCAATTAAGGATGTGCAGATGTGGCTCATGCACACCAGTGGAGCAGGAACCTTGTGCATCCCTTTCACATACAGAGCTCAGCCCAGTCTGCCTGAGGTGACAAAGGGATGCTTTTGCAAGATGGTTGCTTTTCTGATAGACCTGCAATAGCCTACTTTGCCTTTCTAAAGACAAATATATTCCCTTTTCTTACTGAAAACCCCCTTGAGAGATGGGATTAATCAGCTGTCGTGGCATATCTGATTTGAGTACCAAGCCCTGGCAGGTTACAAGGCAGAGAGGAATGTGCATGGTGGAGACCGGCTCAGGAATGTTAGCCAAGCCTCACATGGATGCCAACTGCTCGTGGCATCCAAAGGAAAATGTATTTATCTGTAATGCTTGACTTCCTGGCTTCTCTTGAAGACACAGAATTGGGATCTCACCCTAAGTTCTCTCAGATAAAGCTCCCGAAGACAGAATGTTAATTAAGACAAGAAAGACAATCTGCAGTACAAATTTCTGTTGGTATGAATGTCAGTACCAGCTACAGGGCTAAGCCAGGACCCTGATGTGGTGTGCAGCTGTACAAACACATGTACATCAGTATTTTCTTTTACTTAGGCTTTGCATTACCTTTTTTTAGCACAACCATTGTTCCTGACTCCTCTCTTCTGTGATGGTTTCTTTTTTTTTCTTTTTTTTTTTTTTTTTCTGCCTTTCATCACCTCTGCACCAACTGGAAAATCATAAAAAACCATATGGGAAAGACCTTCTTGGTCATGTGAGCTATAGTTTTGCCAGTTGGCAGGATTATGCCTTACAGCACATTTTCTAATGCCTCCTACAGGCTATTTATAAGTGCCCTCAGTATCAGGACTTCCACCCATTTCCTTTGGAAACAGTCCTGCTCACACTACCGGGAAGAACCTGCTGATATTCAGCTATGGGCTTTTGATTCCATTTAATTAGGCCTTGGTGGGTATCAAGGTGGTTACAATCACCTGTCATACTGACCACTCAGAGAACATTTATCCACCAGGCACTGGAATTGCCCTCTGGAGCAGCTGATCTCCCTGGTTTTGAAAATGCTCCCATTGTGTGGCTCCATTAACCTTGTAAACCACCCCAGCCTGGCTTTCTGCTCCCCAGGCATTGGTTGGTGCTTTCCCTCTGACAGGTTTGGTCCATTTCTTCTCTGCCTCTTTGACCTTGCTTGTCTTCATCTCCTTTTTCTCTCAGTCCTCCTGGTACTTCACTGTGTCCCTGCCTCTTCTATATGCTTTTGATTTTTCTCTTCTTGGCTCCCTCTGGGCCTGTCTCTTCTCCTGAAGAGCCTTTTCTTCCATCCTACTTCCTTTTTCCCCCAAAATCTTGTGTCCTGTAAAGCCACCATTGTCTATTATTCCCAGTACTTGAGTATCAGTGTTTTTTATTCCCCACAAGAGTCTCCATTCCAATACTTGTGGAAGACTGAAATTATTCTTGTGGTGCCCAGAAAACTAATTTTACTAATGTTTCCCTTAGTCCAGACTGGAGAGCTTCCTTGTTTGTTTAGGAACTTTTGTTCATTCTCTCTATTTTTTTTTTTTAATCATTATAAGGCCTTCAAGATTAGTTTTCTGAATAGTGTGTGATTCCAGAGAGAAATATGCCTCACTCACTGCCCGATGCTGCATTTCTACACCACTTGCTCTGAGATGCTGCTAGCACAAATAATGAGCTAAGAAGTGAGCAGCTCGGCATACTAATTCCACAATATATATTGCCCGTCTGCAGCCCTACTGTCACTTGTCCTGACACAGTGCAATGCTCCCCCCAGCACACCCTCTTAGATGAAAATGAATGATCAAGTGTATCCTCAGGGACTGCTGGGCTGGTGCATTTGACACAGGAAAGGGATTTCCTGTTCTGGTTTGGTTGGGTTTTTAGTTGACACCAGGCAGCAGATGTACCGAAGGCATAAGCCTGGGGCCATTTAGAGATTCATGAGCCAGATGATTTTATCTTGGATGACCATGGTAATAGGAGTTAAAATGTTGTATCTTTGTCTCTCTAGTGCCTAAACAGTTGCTATTATCAAAACCCCAGATGCTTTATATTAATAAATACAGTAATTTTAAGAGCAAATATAAACTTGGCATTTTCGGGAGTTATATTAAAAAACCCCAGCAAATTCTAAAATTCCTTTACAAATTCATTGGAAAATGAAAATGTAATTGTTCAAATAATAAAAAGTGTACTTGAACTATTGAAAAATTATCTTTTGTTAAAAAAAAAAAACCCAGTAATCAGCTGCTTAATAACGATCACCACATGAAAACTAGAAGCATGTTTAGCTCTGTCTGCAACAAACACTATATTATTTAGATGGCAAGATCATAAATTGCTTTGTCGGAACAGAAGAATGGAATATGAATAACAATGCATGAATTCCCTGACAGATAGAAGTTATATCTAAATAAAAAATATCCAGGAGTAATATTGCTGAATTGTTTCTTTGCCAGTGTTATTCAGAACTGATTTGTCTGAAAACAAATATTTAATGTAAAGTTTTAAAGGCAGTAGGGCTTGGGTTTGACCTGCTTTTGACTGTGTTACATTAATAGTGCAGAAATATGGGGACACTGTTTATTTATACAACATGTGGAGAAAAAAGTGTCTTTTTTATCAGAATGTTTTAAAAATGTCAGTAAAATATACTTTGGTGCTGCAGGGAAAATGTCTTAACTAACACACTTTATTTTGATGGAAATGTCACTAGTTAGGAATCAAACCTCCCTTCAAAACTTTGGATACTGAATTAAATATACAACTAAAAGATGCTTGAGGACACTGTTTTGAAGTGCCTTGATTTTTATCTTGGGATCTCATTGCAGGGTTTAAGGGAAAGGATTTTTCTTACATGTAGGATGTGTGTTTAAAGACAAGAACCTTATGTTTTCTACTTTCGAAATATTTTGCCTCTTGGCACACATTTCATAACGCAAATCACTCACTTCTCAAATCTTGCCATGGGCTGGAAAGGTCTTTGGCTGCAATGCAACCCCAGTTCCTGATGTGGTGTTTGTTTAGTGCCATTTTGCTGCCATGTCTCAATGTTTTCTGTTTCTTTTTTTTTGGCTCCATTTTTTCCCTGCCCTGTTGGTGTGCACTTTGCATGCCAGTATCTGGTCACACAACCAGGACATTGTAGAGGACTCTGGGCTCGCAGTCTTGCACAGATGAACAGCAAATTAACCACTTACAAGTGGAGGGTAGAGGTGCTGCCAGCACTGCACAGTGCCCCAGGAGCCCTGGGCTGTGTCCCTCCCCAGCAGGCAGGCATGACCACCACAACACGTTTGCAGGGACAAGCTACATCCTGAGATAACTCGTGCACAGGCAGGCTGGAGTGCTCTCCAGAGTCCCTAATGCAATCATCTGGGTCCCCTATGACTCAGAAAAATCCTCCTGCTTTCAGCACTGGCATCGACAGACTGAGCCTGGTGCCTCTTCTTGCAGGGGTTGTTCAAGATATTTCTGCATCCAGCTGTCTGCTCAGCCCTTCCACACAAGGTCACTCTGGCTGTGGCAGGGTGACAGAAATGTGTCTTGCACTTCCCAGCTGATGCAAACCCTTTTCTTTCACCCACCATGAAACCCAGAACACGACATTAAATTGTTTCTGCTGTCCCTGGTCTATCATGAAGGGGAGAGCTGGAGTCAGAAATGCCTTTAAATAGCTGTAATTATTTATTTTTGGGAGAATGAATCACAGTCCAAAGCAACATGATTGGGATCTTTTGGTGGATGAGCACCATTTGGTTGTTTGTTTCTTACTGAGCTTTTCAAGTGTTTGACATTGCAATTTTGTGTTCCCTTAATATAATTTTTCCATGAATTGTGTACACACCTACATGCCCCGTCTATGCGTGCATGACTAAGCAAACTCAATTATGTGAAATCTTAGTTCTTAAGAATTAAAACCACAAACAATGTATTTGGATCTGAATTGATCCCTAGAGGCTGTTTTGGTTTTGAATTGGGCTGTGATGCTGAATGTTTTCTTTTTTCTGTGCTTTCTTTGAAACTTTTTAATTCAGACGTTTAATCTTTGGTGTTTTTCCTGCCTAGTGGTTTGGTCTTGCCTTTTTGTGGCTTTCTTTGATTATTCCTTTGTGTCCTAGTTTTTTCCTTAGAAGTTAAAAATGTATTATTTAATTTTATTCTCTCGTTCCATTTTTTTTAGTGCTAGTTGTCACCAGTTCCAAATATCATAAACCCATGATGATTCCAAATATCATTAATGCAGTTCAAGGTGGAATTTGAGTGAGCTCTGTGTCCAGATTTTTGGTAGTCAATTTGTGTCTGACACAGAAGTTGCAAGGGGTCCAAGTGGCTTCTGGAAACTTACCTGTGCTATCAGACCTTTGCTTCAGAGAGTTGTGTGCCCATCTTGTTTTTTAATTAAATGTCAGGATCTCAGTTGTGAAGATCAAAATGATTCCTTCTTTCAAGTTCCGTCAGGAAGGAGATAGAGTGTTTGTTTTTGTTTTCTATCTTGATGAGATAAAGTTCCCTTTTCATCTAAATGTTAAGACTTTTCATGCCTGACTTTGAAGACGCAAATAAAAAGGAGTTGATGAAACTATTCAGACGCAAAGAGATTTTTGATCAGGCAGTTATTGAAACCATGGAGGGGGGAATGATTGCACTTTAGAATATTGTATGCATGATCTACTGAAGTGGGATTTTTTTTAAGACTGATGAACTTACATACATCAGAGATGGTACTATCTTAACAGCTAAAATTTTAAGTAAGAACAGTGTTTAGAAACAGAATTTTAGCCCATGAAATCCACTAGTTAAATTATAATGAAGTTTATGAGCTCTTCAGCAGCAAGTCTCTCAATGGGAATGGGTAAACACTGATTTATGCTTTGTGTGTTGTGATCCCGATATCTCTGGTAAATTTAGAGGTCAAAGGTGAGGGGATTTTGGAGAGCAGAAGAAGGGACAGCAACTCTGCCACTTTCCCTTAAACCTAAGCATCTGTTGCTATGGAAACCACTCTGCCTGGTTCTGGAGCAGCAGGAACTGTCCCCCTCTGTCCCGGGCAGCCGCGCTGGGCTGGCGGGGCGGGCAGGACCCGCCGGCGGCTCGGCCCGGG
>VWZU01015737.1:1560246-1614308 GCA_013397095.1 Sterrhoptilus dennistouni
TTTTTTTTTTTTTTTCCTTTCTTTTCTCCCCCCGCCCCATCCCCTCAGAGCTGTGGGTGAGGAGTGCTGCTGGGCACGGCTGGGCACTGCTGGGCACTGCTGTCTGCTGAAGGACACTGCTGTCTGTGCCTGCCTAGTGCCTTCTGCAACGAAGTGCAAAAAAGTGTGGCCAGAAACAGGGATTTGGGGTGACTTCTAAACCCACGTGGACGTTTAGTGTGACTCGTTTCTAAAAGGGTCAGCCTGTCCGAGAAAGTCCCCTGGGCTGGGTCGGCCGTTCACAGGCGCTCCCTTCCAGCAGAGATTGGGCAATCTGAGCTGGTGCTCTCCGGCAGAGGGTCCTGCAGGTCGGGAGGATGAAATCATGCACAAAACAGGGGAAATGGTCTTTAAGTAGTGCGTTTCAAGGAGCAGGGGTCCGGCCCGCGGCAGGAGAGGGCGGGAGGGCTGGAGGTGTCCGCGGTGCTGGAGCGGAGCGGGTCAGACGGAGCTGTCCGCGGTGCCGAACACTTCCTTATCCCGGGTCAGAAGGAGCTGTCCGCGGTGCCGAGCCCCTCTGTCCGCGGTGCCGAACACTTCCTTCTCCCGGGCCAGCCGGANGCTGTTCGAGGTGCCGAACACTTCCTTATCCCGGGTCAGACGGAGCTGTTCGAGGTGCCGAACACTTCCTTATCCCGGGTCAGAAGGAGCTGTTCGAGGTGCCGAACACTTCCTTATCCCGGGTCAGAAGGAGCTGTCCGCGGTGCTGAGCCCCGCTGTCCCGGGTCAGACGGAGCTGTCCGAGGTGCTGAACTCCTCCTGACCCAGGCAGGAGGAGCTGTATGTTCCCCAGACACTCCCAGGACTGGTGCCGAGGCGAGCTGACAGTGACCTCTCGCCCTTGTCTGTGGCGAGGTCAGCAGAGGCAGTGGCAGTATTCAGGCTCAGTGCAGTATTTTAAAAATTGTCTTTCGAGCGAATGCAGCCCTGGGGCTGAGACCCTCGAGGAAAGAGGAAAAGTGAGGCAGAGAGAGCTGACAAAGACCGTGGGAGAAGTACAAGGAAAGTGGTCTGTTGGTGCAGGGTGCCAGGAGTACGTGCTACTGCTCATCATGGGGAAGGGCTTAAGGAGACAGCATTGGAAACACTTTCCTAAGATTAGACTTCTGTTTTCTGTTTTGCACAAGTGGGACATTCACGTTGCCTTTCATCTTTTGACATCAATGTAGTAGGAAAACTCAGGACTTAAACATATAGAAACAGAGGAATTTCTCTCTTCCCACACTTGGAAATATCAAAACAAACCTGAGAATGAGACTGTTGTGTCCTAACTTTGCCATGTGATTAATAATAGGGAGAGAACTGAGTGCATTTTATGGGTTACTGATGATGACTTTTCCTACTGAAATATGTGTGCTGCATTCAGCACTGTATTTTTAAGCACCAGCACAGACCTCAGTGCAGAACAAAACAGAAGGAAAGACAGGATCTTGCCTTTGAAGGTCACAGTATTGTAAGTAAGCATTCTGTCCACTGGAAGTACTACTGGTGGAAAAATACTACTTGAAGCCTATACAGAGATAAAGAGGAGGTAGTACCTCCCTGTCCTAGGGTGACTCCCTAACCAAATTCAAATCAAAACCAATAATGATTTTATATGACAACTGCTGACTTACAGACATCATTGAGATACAGTTGAGTACACTACTTTAATGACATAAAAAAATAACAAAGTAGAGGTCACAGCATCCTTTAGAATTTTAAATTGTTTTTACTATGATTAAACTCATGGAAGGTGTATGAGAAAATACGTATATAGTAGACCTAACTCCTGAACAAAGCCGGAATAAAGTCTTTCAAATTTTTCATGTTGTTTGTCTGATGAGACAAATATGTTATTTATGGGAGGAGTAATAAGGAAACTAGGTTCTGTATAAATGACCCCAGAAAAACACTTCCTAGTTGGCTCGGTGGCATTATTGATATTAAAGTTATTGCAACAGTTCTAAATAAAATTCAGATGACATATTTACCTTGTTATAAGATTAGCTTTTCACTACATTTATTTAGATGAAGAAACATCTGTGAGAACTCTTCATTCAGTTTAGTGTGGTGGTATAGTAGGTTATGAAGAATTTTGTTAGCATAATTCACTTTTTTAGATTGATGAGGTTAGCTTTTAAGTGGTAATTTTGATTGGTTTACCTCTTAGACTGATGAGATAAATGCTTTGCATATTGTACAGTGGAAGGGATTTTCTCCTAAACGTTGAATTGAGAACTTTTTTCCCATAAAATAGATCTTCTTCATCTTTTCCAGGCTTCTTTCTTGGCATCACAGTGATTAATGAGTTTAATTTTTGCAGGCAACTGCCAGGAGGTGCTGAGTAAGATGTATCATGCTGATTGTGTGTAATGCCGCTCCTTTTAATTACTGGGATGATAACAATGCATTAATCAGGTGCATAAAAAATTCAGCACTTTCCTGTAACATGGAATATTGATCCATTTTATAAGGCACTGACTGTAGAACAACGATCACAGAAGTACTTTTTAAAGTGAATTTTGTATGATAAGTTATCTGTTAAAAATATTGAATCCTCCAGTGAAACATCATAACATTTTTTTATATGAAAAGTCACATGCATCCTTACAGGTTCATTACTTAGCCAAAACTCCTACTGGCTTTAATAGGAGACTTAAGCATACAAAAAAAGCTAGTCCCAAACCACAAAAGCTCTAATTCCTCTGAATATTCTTTCAATAACTGAATTCTGAATATTTCTTTATTTTCTGCATTTGCTTAAAACTACATTTGGCTATATATTATACTTTATTAGTTCTGCAATTGATTATTCAGACGTATTTACCTTTTGAGAAGTTTTTCATTCAGATATAAACAGAGATCATTTTGAGATGCCTCAGTAAAACTGTGTAATGTGCTTGGATAAATTAAGGATTTAGTAAATCAAATATCCATTTTTAACAGAATGAGTCTGAGAAAGTGAAAATCAAAGCCATCAGTGTAAAAAAAAGTAATTTGGTACATCAGACTTACTGTTGCATGTAATTGAAAGTGTTAATTTTCAGTTCATTATTTGTCTAATGGGAAGAAATATTGCCTCCTAGAAATGTGTGTCAAGGACAGAAGCCTCAGAAATGTTGAGGCCTGAGCTGCAGGCAACAGGCATTTCAAAAATGGGGTGGTTTTCTCCTAAACAGATGATTAATTGATTGTATAGAGGGATTTGTGGGACTGCAGAAACCTTAACTCTGTTGTAAGCCATGACAAGTTGAATTGTAACCAGGAGTCTCTCTATAGATCTGTACTGCTGTATGTATGGGCAAAACCAACTCTTTAAATCTGTAAGAATCTCCTGTTATGCCTCTTCTTGGTGAGTTCTTGGGTGCTGAACTCAGTTATCCTCCAGCCATCAAGATGCAGAGACCAGGAATGGTTATTTCCATGGAAATAGTTAGGCCCCGCTGACATTCTGTAAGAGCTCACCTTTTGAAATGAATAAAAATTGCAGCTCACTTCCTTCAAAAGGAATAGTTATAAGCCTTATTAAAATCATGGGTTATATTTTCACAGAAGCTCATCAGATATTTTGTGATTACTGAATACTGGACAGTGATCTGCAGGTGATACACTTTTCATACTTTGCTTTATGGCTACATCTATAATTAACCAAACTTATGATATTTGCTGCCAGTTTAAAATCCGCCTCTGTTTCTGCAGACATCCCTAGCCATGGTGATGATGCACACACTAAAAAAACCTGCCAGAGAAAATGTATTTTTAAGTATTCAGGAATAACTGTGTGAAGAGGTTGAATCATCTCTCTAATAGTAGTGAACTGTGCCACAGGTTGGGACACCTCACGTAGAGTACTTGGATCATGTTGTTTCTCTTTCTGAGCTGGGAGCTCGAGTGCAGAAAGCAGAAACTGAGCCCGGTGTTGGAGCAGCTCAAGTTGGCCTTTAAAGACATAGGAGATGGGAAAAAAAAAAAATCTGTGAGTGTGTTCTGTTCTCCACCCATTTGTATATTTTTGTTTCAAGAAAGGCCAGACTGAAGGAAGTCCTTAGGGTGCGTATCACAGCTTGGAAGACGCTCTTTGGGAGTCAGCAGATTTTGTCCTTTGAAATAAAAAGCTTTACATTACTTTGGGCTAATATATTTATGCTTGTGCTGGTGCAGAAAAATCTCCCTTTACAGCTCATTAGCTGCAGGTTGGTTTTTCCCAGGATTTTTGCTGGGTGTGCAGGATAATTCCCAGCACGCTGCCGTGAGGTGCCGCGAGCATTTTCATCCCATGACCAAGGGGTGGCAGCGTGTGGTGATCACACTGCTCCTTATGGAGTGCTTGGCTTTTCCTGGCTGTTACAGGGAAGCATCAACCACCCAGTTGTTGACACACTCACCTGGGGGTTCTTCAATTCCTTACTGCTTTCTCCAGGTCTGGTGGAACTGGTGGCAGCTTTGTAACTCTTTTTCACCTCCAGGGAGAGATAATTATTTTCAAAGCTCATAAGAAATGGTTCAGCGGTAGATTTAAGTGGCCCATTATTCAGACATGGAGGAAGGAGGGAAGAAATAAACCCTCCTTCTAAGAGAATATTTTTCTTCTTTTTTTCCAAAGGAAAGCAAAAAAATAAGCCAGTGTTGTCCCAAAACTCATAGTGGGTTGTGATACAGCATGTCTTTTCGAAAGTGTGCACAATTAATTCAAGTTTGTTGTTTCAAGGTGTTTCAAAAGATTTGTGCTCAAATACAAAAATACATACTGGAATATATTTCCTAGTTAGATCCACAAATACTTATTTTGGATCAGTTTTTTTTAAACTGATATATGATTTCACCTTTGAAAATATGATGTGTATGCATTAAATTGTGGGTGTTTGGTACTGGTAAGATTCCGTGTGGGTGAGTTAACTGAGTTAAAGAGTATTTTGAGTGCATGCATTCATCTATAGGAGTGGATCACTGTGCCATAATCTTTACTGCCAGTACATAATTATAAAAGAAAGTAGGAATGAGCACTAGGCTCAGGGATGTTTTGCAGCACAGAGCAGTGCAGAAGGGAGCAGACAGAGAGTCTGGTGGTACAATCCAGGAGAGTGTTTGAAAGGGGGAATAGGCAGTGGTTTTGCTGCAGTAGAAAGAGAAGCCCTTCACAGCATTCTCACCTGTAGAGTGTTTGGGAACCTAAATTTCCAACATGCAACCAGAACTTTAATTACATCTTATATTTTTAAGCACTTTAATTTAGAGATATTTCATAGTTTATTTTGTTAAAATAGCACTTGAAAGCCTTCCCAAAGATTACTGCAGTTTTTAAGTCTCAGGAAACTTGCAATATGGAGGCAGGGGGAGAGGTAGAGAGGATCTGGTCCTCATTCACTCTGCAAACATTAAGTTTACACAGAGGTGCTGAGGTGTGTGATGTAATTTTAAAAAGGCCAAATTTGTGGCTCTCTGCTGAGGAAAACTGAATATGGTTTTTAATTGTTTATCACTTACGAAGAGTAAATTATTTTACTCTAAACAAGGTGCTTGTTTAGAGTAAAATAATTTAGGAGAGCTCAACTATTACATAGATTCTTCCAGGAGTTGCAGTCTCTGTGCCTTTTAAAACTGCACTTATTATTATGTTCACTTTGCAAATGGAAATTGGAGGCTGAGGTGGCACATGGACAATTCATCTCAGCTCTGTGGTATGCTGTGGCTCAGCCTTGTGAGCTACTGCAATTTCTGGTTCTGGGCTCTAGGGGCTTTAAGACTAAAAATTGTTCCAGTTATCACCACAGATACTCTTACAGGTGTAAAACTAATTGTGAAGTCTGGCACATTTAAGTCTTTCCTGCATCTAGCACTCATTTCTGACAGTGACATTTGAAATGTCTGATGTTTCCCTCCAACTCTTCTAGGCTTTGGAGTTTGCTTTGAGCAAAAGGAGGTTTAAAGCATCCAAAAGGAAGGACAGTAGTACCTTAATGTTTTCATTACAATTTTTCAGGGAGAGGATGGTTTGGGGCTTTTTATATTTCTTTTCTGTATTTGTCAATAGCATCTGCTCCAGAATTTCAAGCAGATTTCGGTCTAGGCAGACCTCAAAAGCAAATGCAAATTTCTCCCCAGGCTTTCTCTCTTGGATGTACAGAGCTACATGAAATGGAAATGCAGCAGTGGGAAATGCCTGGTAACCTCAGCTCCAGTTATACCACAGTCATTAATTTTAAAGTGTTTATGACAGAAGAATGTTTGTGTTCCTTATTTTCCATTAAAATAAGCTCAAGCTCTCTATAAAAGAACGGAGCAGTGGTATTTTGGTCAGAGGAGAAATGAAAGCCATACAGACTGAGCAGTTACGGATGTTGCTGCAGTCTCCAAGCCCTGGATCTGAAGACACTTGGTGAGCAGAACCCGTGAGAGGTTTATACAGGATCCCTGAGCCTGCTGCTTCCCCCCTGTTCTGGCATGGGCAGAGGGAGAAGTCCAGCAGCAGCAGGAGGCTTGTTACTGCCTGTTGTCCCTTCTCAAGGGTATAAGCAGAGTTTGCAGAACCCGGTCTGTACAGTTTGTGTCTGTGAAGATGAATTCAAGTGTCCTGCAGTGCCTCTGGCTAATGAGGACTAAAAAAGACTTTTATTTATAAGGCCAGCTTTTGGCAAAAGAAAAAAGTATGACCTGCTAACAGCAGCAAAACAGACACTTATGTTTGTACCAGGGTCACAGAAAAGGAATCTTGTGGCAGCTGCTGCTGCTAGCTGGTAGGGTGGTTATGGAGGTGGCTCTGGGGTGGAGAGCTCTTCCCATTTGCACCCAACACTTCTGAATCCGTTAGAAGCCATAGAGGCACCAAGCACAGCTCATCTCTTCCTTTCTCCCATCCCTCAGCCCTACCTCTGGGGAGAAGAGTTCTGTGTTTTTTTGCACTGCTGGGAAGCCATGAGTCAGTTCTTCCTCCCTGTCTAACAGCCTTATCTCCCTGTGCCCTGGCGCCTGAGGATGGATATCCCAGCAAAACCCAGATGGCTCCACTCCAGTCACTTCCCATTGACATTCCCTCTGGTATTGCAGAGTTCAGCTTCCTCCTCTCAGGGTAGGCAGGTTGGGTTATTGTGTGTTTCAGGGAAAAGCACGAGCAGACTTGAGCAGAGAGCAAAGGGGATGTTGGGATCTGCTTTAAATAGTGTTTGACCTCATGCATAAGAGACTGATTGTCCCAAGATGAGTTTATTGCATACACAGCTCTGAGATTTGCACAGATTGCTTTTGGGATTATGTTTCATGTGACTGTAGAATCCTATCTTTATTTGTTTGTAATTTATTGCTAAATCTTTCCTCATGTTTCTGTATAACCTGTATTAAATATGATTTGGTTTTGATTTTGTTTTTCTATTTCTATTTCATCTAGGTGCTGGAAAAGAAAAGCAATATTTAAAAGAACAAATTTCTATTACTTTGTTCTCAGGGAAGCTGTAGAAATCAACAGCCATGTTGCCATAGACACATAAATGCTTTATAGTGAACCAAAGATTTCCACTTCTACTACTCTTTACTGCTAGGCACATTGAATCTAAGCACTTTATTGATACAGTTCCTCTGCCTGCTCTATATTAACTTCTTCTTTTTCGGTTTTTGGGGTTTTTTTGATTTTCCTTTTCCTTTTTAATATATTTTTTTGTGTAATCCCAGATACAGGAGGCGACACGTGGAGAAAACATGAAAGGTATTATAGTGCTTCACAATGGTGTCTCTGATAAAGTGGGTGCTGTTGAAGCAGCTTCTTTGTTCTGCTATGAACTGCAGCACAAACACTTGTCAGAACACATACAGTGAGTCATTGCAAACAAGAGTAATTAATTAAAACTGACACAGCCAAGGTTTAGGATCACAGCAACCCCATCTATTGTACTTGCCTTGTTTATACTCCCTGTGTTTGAGGATGGAGAGATTGAAACAGGCTTCTTCAAGGAGTCGCCCATTCTCACTGATTTCTGGGCACATTTAGATACCTTCTGTTTGAGGGGGCATGGGTCAGTGGTGAAGCATTGGGAAAACTATTAGGGAAGTCTTGCATGACCTTCAGCCAGTTATTTACCCCTGGGAGGCAGGACCTGCATCTGTTGGGCACCATAAAGGAATCAAGGCCGTGGCTTCCTTGTGGCGGTGCAGAATTAAATAATTTTTGCTTTTGGCCTAAACCTTCTGCATAAAAAGAAACCATAGGCAGAAACATGGGATTATTAATAATTAGAAGTGCTGTCATTAATTCTGACAGTGGCAACATTTTTAGGAGCATTGCTAATAACCAAAACAGGCCCTGATTATGCTTGTTTATGGTGGGCTAAAGGTCTCTCTCATTACAATGTTTCATAGGCAGTGCCAGGAACTGATAATCACTATAATGCACATATTTTCTCTTAGCTAAGAAAAGCTAATAAGCATCTGTAGTTTTGAAAATGTCAGATTGAGCCAAAGTGCATGCAATTAGATAAGGATAATGTAGCAGATAATAAGAAGATACATGGTACTGGGTGAGCAGTTATCAGACTGTTGTGCTTTGGCTGCTAAAGTGCTTTGTGCCCTGTTAGAGGAAGCAGTGGTTGGTTGAGGGGAAACATGCCAGGAGTTGTCACAAATGGAAACGTGAGCTAATGTGGTAAAGGGACAAGGCTGGTCCTGGGGAAGCATGAACATGGATATCAGGCTTTTGATAGATGGAAGGGTTATCTGGGTTAAAAGTCATGTACTTGGGAGGTGGGAAAGGCCACTGAGGGGAAAAAAAGGAAGCAAATATGGAAAGGAAGATGGGCAGAATGGAGTAATTTGTGGTTGCTGTCTCTAAGGTTTCTTCTTTTTCTTTTTTCAAAGACTCTCCTTTCTCTGTGTGTGTGGTGTCTGGGCTGTTCTGGCAGCTTTAGTGTGCTGAAACCTTTCTGAGATTTCCTTTGCCCAAAAGGAGACACAGCCATGGTACACTCATTAAGAGCCTGGGTGTGAATTTTCAACCAGTGTCCTCAGTTTAATTTGCCTCTGGGGGAAAGAATGTGGCAGACTGTGGGAGCAAGATTAAAAACAAGAGGATGAGAAAGAGACAAAGGACAGGGAAGAAAGAAGAAAGAGGAAAGTCATGAGGTAAAGAACTGGATTCCAACTCCGATACTGGAAGATAAGGAATTTTGCTTCTAATTTTTTTTTCTATAGGGCAAAATATTTTTTATGGCTGGGACAGAATATTCTGTATTTTCCCTTTCCTCCTACTTAGCCTAATCTAGCAGCTAGTTCTTGACAGGAAGGCAGGTTCTTTGTAATCTGGAAGACTGGGCATTTTTGTCTGAATTTTTTTTCCTGAAATGTTTCTTCTACTCTTACTCCACCTCTCATGAAGTGTTCTGGTGCCTCCAGAGGGAAGGGATTAGAAGCCATTTCTGCTGTATTTTGGTTCTATGATGACTTTTACCATTTTCTTTCTCTTTAGAATTCACCAAATATTTAATCTTTTTATAAAATACCTGACATAAAAGCTGCACAGTTCTCATTCTCTCCTCTTCTGCAATGTCCTTAAAAAAGGTATTCTATTAATACTCAACTTGTGACTGGCTATGTAGTGTCACACCTGCAGTCTTAGGAAAAAAAAATATTATCTCTATGATATGTTCAAAAAGTGAATAACAAATTCAAGGTATATTTTGTCACTTACAAAACACCATCCTTTTACAATTCAATTTACACCAGAATATATTATCCTTTTTTGTGTGTATTTTCAGCCTAGATTAACTGTTTGTATTACAGAGTTGTATAGAAGTGTGTGTTTGATGTTTGGAGAGGTCTCTAGGAGAATCAGAAATCACAATTGTTTGGGTTGGAAGGGATCTTAAAAATTGTCTTTCCCATGGGCAGGGGCACCTTCATGGTCTGCAATTATTTAAACTCAGGGAGTTTTGAAATTCTCTTCCCATGAATGTTCAGAGAAGGTAACGGCACATTCACAGGATGCAAATTCAAAGCATATATAAACATGGCCAAAATGGTACTTTTGTTGTTGCTTTGTTCTGTTTCATTTTTACAATTCGGTCAATAGCAAGTTACATGTTCCTCAGTAAGTTGTTCTTCTCCAGGCAATAGACAAACTTGACCTTAGAGGAGAGGGAAAAGAGAGGAAATCCTCTGTCTTCTCTCACGTTGGGTCATGGGGGAACACTTCCTTTCTCCCACAGACATAGGGGTTCTCACAACAACTGCACAGCTCTGGGGTAGCTCTCTGCTTTTTTGGATGAGCTTCAAAGAAATGCCTCATGGCACTGGGCAGAGAAGGTGAAGGTCAGGAGCAAGGTTAAAGCCAGTTTAATCACACTCAGTAAATCTGCATGTGAAATCCCTCAAATTATGACTGTGTTCCTTCAGTGTCTCTCCCTGCATGTGCTAAGCTGGAGCTCTGCTGGCAATGGGCTTTTGGCAGATAGCACATGGTCACTGGCCTGGAAGGATGCCTGAGAATGCCACAGTCAGCTATTTAACTGTACAGCTCACTGTCAAATGTAGGGAGCAGCAGTGTGAATCGGAGGATTGAATTTGCTCTAAAAGTTCCACACATAAAAAAAAAGCTCCTCTTTTGCTGAAGACAGATTGTGCCAGTCCAACCTGAAAAACTGTAATTTAATTTGAAAGCACCGTTCTGCATTCCTTTCAGCTGATCTCAATTGGTGACAAGCCATAAAATTTCTCTGTGGTCCGCTACAGTTTAATAGATAAGAATTTCCTAACTTCATAAAATGATTAAAAGCACTCCAAATATATACTATTAGCAAGGCTTCTGTGAGACAACTCAATCAGCAGGCTTCAGGGCCCTTTGAGAAAGGTTTTGGTGAGCATTGCTTAAAAGGCAGATTGCTGAGATTGGTCATAATTGAGGGAAAGACTAATAAACTGCAGGACTTAAAGTAACTTAAAGAAGAAATGATAAAGGATATGTGTAAAACAGGTTTTTCCTGTTTGCCACAATGCTGTGAAGATGAATTGTACAAGGATCAATGTCTCTAAGTGATGTCTGTGGGGCAGCATTTTGGCAGCAGCCCAGTCCTGAGGTTTTCTTTAACCCAGTGCCTTGGACAGCACTGAAAAGCAGCAGTTTGGCTTTGTGTGTACAGCCTGTATCTCATCTAGAAAACTCATCTTCCTCCAGAATGTTGGATCATAAACCAAAAGCTGAATCCACTTTCATCAAATGTTTGTAAGTAATGAACCATTTCAGGACCGCTCTGTTCTGCTCAAGGCATTTCTACAAACAGAAGAAGGATGATTTATCGACTGATTGTAAAATACATGTTGGGCATTAGGGACTGCCTTTCCTTTTTCTCTCTCCCTCCTTTCATATGGGCTGGCTGTGACTTTCCAAATGAGAAAGAAAATGTGACTGGTTTATTTTTCCATTCCATTTGTTTTCATGAATGTGAAGCAGAGGCTAATTAAGGGGTAAATGGGCAACCAGATATTTGGGAACTGAGCCTCTTAAAATCAGTTTAGATACCCCAAATTTCTAAGATTGGATGAAGAAGTCTTGTAGCTGCTTTTAATCAAACTGGTTATTTGAGAGTTTGTCTCCTGACATTGCTAAACTTTCTGATGAAAACTTAGAATGTATGTCATAGTTAGTGCTTACATCTCTTTTCTCCCTCTGGAGCTCAGAGCAGTCCAGTAAGGTACAGCACCAAAATATTTTTTTTTACATCACAGTGACATAATCTTCAGAGTTTCCAAATGTAAATTTGTGTTCTTACTAAAGGTGAAGAGGCTTTTTTTGCTTAATAGGTCTTATCTCTTATCAAAGGAGGAGATTAGAATTTTCCACTACTTGGTCTCTCCTTTTTGCTGACAATAGTTGAAATGGAGAATCTGTCCATCCTCAGGATATCTATCTAGGAGAAAATTTCGTTGTCAGACTGAGGCATTTCCAGCATTTTTCTTGGTCAGCTTCAATAATCACTGATTCTCATTTATCCAGGTCAATGGGCTCTTCTCTGGAGACAGTACATTTTTTTAAAATGAAGGATATTACTGGAATAAGAACTGATGGCTCTGATCTGGTCATAAATTGTTTTAGGCAGGAAATAACAAGATTTTTAAGATCTTGAGCACCAAAGTATTGAAATAGTCTTTCAGAAAGACTGGGTGAAGATTAAAGTTATATCTAGCTTTAGGCTAGGACTCAGACACCCTTCTTTTATGGGGTTGTATCTCTGCTCTTGGAAGCAGAGAAAACATAGGGGCCATTTTTGCAACTAAATCTATTGAAATTTTGCATTAGCCTGTGAAGAGGTCTCTTCCTCCAGCCTGGTAACAGGAATTCATTTGGATTATACAGGCTAAACATCTTTTCCAAGAATCTCTGGAAGAGGTAAATGTTATTAGACTCCATGTCTGTTTAAAAAAATAATCACAGTATAATGGATTATACAGGGCTGAATCCATCCTTTGAAAGTATTTTTGAGATAGTTCAGTCAGGTTTATTTGAGATTCCCTTCATTGCTGTATTTCAAACAGCTTGTGTCAGATGTCTATGATATTTCTCTAAGTGTTTCCAGCTACCTCCCCTGCAGGCCAAACACTTTTCCATTTCCAGAGGCAAGTGTCAAGAGGTCTGTCACTAGGAGGGCAGCAGCATCTATAGACATTTATGCTGCAAATATTCTGTGTGTGGGAAAATCTAATTCAGTGCAGTTCTTTTTTCTCTTACTGTTGTAGAATTTTGTGTTCTTTTTTCTGCTTGGCTTTACTGTTTCTACACAGAATCCTGGAGTCCTTCACAGACAGTGGCTTTGCCTATCTCCATAACAAAGACAGTTTGCAAAGTCTATGGATGAGAAACTCAGAAGAATATCAGACTGTTTTCTGTTATAGGACTTCTACAGTGTATGAACATTATCTCCAGACTATGTGAGTTGTAGATTTTAGGATCTGAAGAGAATTTAGTAGCTCAATACATTCAAATGGTTGGGAACACTGAGCTGAGTTTAAATAGCCATACTGAGTATTTTCCTTTTTTAATACAACTCACCCTCAGGCCACAAGGGCAGTGCTGCTCATGTGGCAGAATTGCCCAGCTGTAAACACACAAGTTCCTAAAATCTGTCTGTAACTCAAACAGGCAGAGCAAGAGTTCATTTCATATAGGAGCAGCATACCTGGTGCCTTTCAATGGCTCATTGCACCATGTGGATTCAGGGTGGGTTTAACGTGGCTTGGAATGTTTGAATAATGGAACACAAATTGTTTTAGAGGCCCCACCTGGAGGAGGAAAACTGGCCATTACTGTGTGGCATTTGTCTAGTGAAAGGCCAGGAATTAATTCTCAGCCTTGTCCCAAACCCCATCCCCTGGGCTGAGACCTTGGCTGTTGCTGCAGGCCTAGGAGGGGTCTCCTCTCTCCTGTCCTTCCTGAACACAGGAAACACGGGAAAGTTGGAAAGAAAACTGAGGAAAAGTGAACATGGCTGGGTGTGGTGGTGGTGGTGGTAAGAGTGCTAGGATGAAGGGCTCTGCTCCTCAGCAGATGCTGAATGTAAAAATCACCCAAGAAGGGGTACCACAGGCAAAGCCAGGCAATCCCTGTTAGCTTCTCCCTCTCAATATCTCTAGTGCTGATTTTTCAAGCACCCAGTGGGCTGTAAATGCTGCCAGTGTAGGACTGGCTTGTGAGCAACTGTGTCCTTTGCTGTGCCTGGCCCTGAGCACTTGTGAGAACTTGACCCATGGCACAGACTGGTTTAATGCAGCCACTTCTTCAAATCAAGTGATGACACGCATACGTGGGAAGATGTTTAATGTAGCAGGACTGCTCTGAGGCAGCAAATTTCTCACCAATTATTCCAGCACTGGGAGAGGAGAAGGGTACTCTCCTTTCTTTGAGCAGTGCTGGAGGGGAGCAGCACAAGTGGTGCTGTCTGGGAGGAGTGCTGAGGGGAAGCATTGATGGTGGTGCTCTGTGAGTGTGGCTGGAGGCAGAGGATGCAGGTGACAGCTTTGCACAACAGCAGAGGGGTGGATTGAGTGCGCAGGGCAGGGGTGATGTTGGTGGGGTGGAAATTGCCAAAGTAATCTCCAGGTACCTCATGCCAGCAGCAGAGGGAAGGCAAGCTGAATGTGAGCAGTAAGTCAGCCAGACCCATGGCTGTGGCATGTGGCTGGGAGTTAGCAAGCTGGCTTCTCTTCCTGTGTGACATTTAATTTTTCAGGAACATTTAAATCCCTGGATTTTATTGGGCAGATTTTCCAGAAGATTTTGGTTATGCAATAAAAGCCATCTGATATTGTTTCTACACTGCTGTTAAGATGAAGTGTTCTTGTTATATCCTATAATCTTACTTGAGCTTTCTGTTCTTGATGGTTTTTCTAAGCCCTGGGCTAAAAGGCATTGTGTTAGAAATCATTCAGCCAACAAAATGTCCAAACTGTGAGGCACTGAAATTCTCTTTTTTTTTTCTACTTCTCAAGACAGCAAAGATCAAGCAGTACAGCTCATACTGCTTCAAAGTGCTAATATGTATTGAAGACTCAGGATTTTTATGGTTGTTTGAGCTGGAATTTCACATGCCACCAAACACACAGTAGATCTAAATCAGTGCCTCCCCAGGGCTGTGTCTGCCTGAGGGATGAGGGTCCCTGGTGCCAAAGCTGCGTGTGCAGGGCTCAGGGCAATGCTCACTGGGAGAGCTGAGGGTACCACAAGCACTTTGTTGGGCTGATGCAGTGCAAGATTTCAGCTGCTGATCACTCACATTAGTCAGAATTAATTTACCTACTAATTACTCACCATGCTGTAAACTTCCAGGTTTTTCAGGGCTCCTTTAGATAGCTCTGCATGGTATTACGATATACATCAGAGGAGTCACCACCATGTCAGGCACTCAAAAAATATCAACAGTGCTGGACTTGTCGTTGCTAATGAATCTCATCAATCATTTTTTTCTTGTAATCATTACTCTAATTTCCTTGAGTATTTTGTGCATCTTTAATTAAATGGTTGCATGTCATTGTGGTTGTGTTTGGGGTTTTTTGCACAGGACCCCTCTTCCTGTGCTCAGAGTCCTTTAATGAAAAGCTCTTCAATGTTTGATTTTCTGCCCATTATTTAATGTATGGCCTTGGGCCGTACACTCTCTTCAGATACTGTTTAATTTTCTCTTTCTTACTTTTCTAGCATTTTCTGCCATAATTTTTGAATGCTTCTCAAAACCTAATGACCTTGTTTTAATGGGACAGCTGCTGAACATGAGGAAGAGTTTATTCCCCTGAGCTAAGGAACAATTTTTCACATATCCTAAATACTGAGATGTAAAGACTATTTTTTGTGAGAGTCTAGAAAACAGATCGTGACCTCAGTGGCCGTGCTGACCCTCAGCATTTCTCGAAGAGTATCACAAGTCCCAGAGGTGGACATTTGTGAAGTAAGTAACACTGTAGTGCTCACTTAGCAAAATTCAGCTTGAATGTTTTGCACAGCATCACAGAATCTGGCTGTATGAGAAACAGGGGAATCACCTGTGTCCTCAGCATGTCTTGCTTAGTCATGAAATTGTCCCTCTTCCATCTTTCCATCTCAGTACTTCATTTACAGCAATGTGCTGCTTTCCAGTCATGCATGTCACCGTGGGCCCCCCTGATTCCCTCAGGAGGGCTTTGCATTAGAAATCCCTGAGTGCTTGAGGCTAAGTTAAGATTGCACTGGACTGTATCAGTTCCACAGAGACCCCACAAAAATGTGCTGTGCTTAGAGTTAAAGCAAGACTTGCAGGGAGAAGTAATATCTTTTATTAAGGTAACTAGTCTTGTGGGTAGGAAAACTTTCAAGTGCATGAGCCCTTCAATTTCCTCTCACATGAGCTGACTTCCTCCTAAAAGCTGCACCTCCTTTATGTCCCCAGCTGACTCTACAGGAACAGCCCCTTATAAAAGCAAGCAGGAAAACAAGAGGTGGCATCGCAACTCAGCAAATTAAGTCCCCAGAGGTTCATTAGTGGATTAAATGCAGGAGAGTGACCACAGACCTTTGAGTTAATGGAGTGACTGAAAATAATTTTGTTCTCATCCTCTCTAAGGATCAGCTGTTGTGGGGGAAGAGGTCTCTTTTCTCTCTAGTGTCATGGCTGTCAGAATGCAGGAAACATGTAATGAATTGGGAACGCTGAAATTTTTTCTGATAGCAAAGGGCGTATTTTAGAAATTTCTACCTGACTCATTAGGAAGTCAGATCAACAGCTCTGACACTTTTCCACTATTTGTTCCCCTTTTGTATACATCTATCTTCTGTAATATACATTAACAATGAATTATTTTGGTAGAACTTACCTTTCTGTTGGTATTCATACAGTTTCTGGCACAGAGGAGATGTGGTTTGTACTGGGGTAATTAGGTAAACTTAGCTGAGCTGTTTTCCAAATAAACTGATTTCTTTCTAAACTGATTTCAATTTGCATTAAACTGACAAGGTTGTCCTGACTTTAGGGACAGTTTTGGCAATGACAATTTAATTTAGACTAAACTAAAATAGAATAGAGGAGTTGCAGCAATCTGTCCAGATGGGTGAAATCATCTTTCAGAAAGTTTCCTCATCACAAATACACAAGATTTTATGGGTCTGCCTTATAGAACTCCTACCACCTCATATAGATAATTAAACAGTCCTAGGAGCAAAGTTTTAAACTCAGGTGTCTGACTTTCCAAGAGTGTTTTAGAACCCCATGGTTGAGAATTTTCTGACCTACATAATCATTTAAGGTTATCTATGCAAAGTGGATCAGTTCACATGGAAAAGAATGACAGTATCCCCTCCGAGCATTTATCCAAAATCTTTAGCCTGGGATATACAAGGATAAAATTCCAGGAAGTCAACAGTGGAACAAAAACAGCTAAGTGAAAAGAAAAACTTTCCACAAAAAACATAAAATACAGCTGTGTTTCCATGTTCTCATGAACATCATTCTGGAATTTTATATTATTCTAGTTGTTACCCAGTCTTCCTCTACTGAACCTATTCAGAAGATGTTTATCTTTTTGTGTATCTTCAGTATTTTTATTACTGAAAAATAACAATTGAAATCTTGTCTCCCATTCATCTCTCTGCTCTGTGTGATTCTGTATCTGCACTGAGTTTAGGCAGAACTTCACAGCTGATGTAACATACTTCAAAGATTTTCCTAACTTTTAATAAGACAGAGCATCCTTGGGGTTTTAGAAGAGTTCCCGGAGGAGTCAATAAGAAGAAATGTTCATCATTGCTTAATGGAAAACAGGAGTCCTCCTGCTAAGAGAGAAATACAGCACCACAGGATGTTTTATTTTATTGCTTTATATTATGGAAGACCTGCTTCCAAATTTGAGTCTGGAGAAACTTCAGCTACCTGGAAACAGAAATTTTCCTTGTATTGAGTGGCTCAAAGAACTAAATTTGAGGAAGAAAATTAAAAGAAACAGGTTTATGAATGAATGCAGAAGAAATTATTCATGTGTGTGCTCTGAGGACACAAATGTATTTTGGGAAGACGATTTGCATAAAGTTCACCACATTGGGGAAAACAAGCTTAAAGTGTGCTCTGTTTGGAAGTAAGGTTAGTAAGGGTGAGATTCCTGAGACTCTTAAGAATTCTTTCTCTAAAGGAAGTTCAGTTTGAGTTTGTGGCCTGTAAATATTTAGTAGTTTCCATTCAGGAACAATAAATGATGGATTTAATATCAAACAGAGCAGTGTTTGGTGCTATGTCCTATGGTGAAAGGAACTACTTGGAGACAGTGTAGATCTGTTCACTGTTTTCCATGATTATGTTCAGTTCATCTGATCCCCTGGTCACAAGAATCTGCTCTGAACTATTGCCTCATTTTTTTTCTGGATTTTTCTGAATTTGTCTGGCTTCAGATTTCAAGAATTGATCTCTGCTGGGAGGCTTAAAACCTCTCTGTCATTCAATGTATTTGGTAGGGAAAGAAACTAGTGGCTTATAAATGTGGGCCTGTGCTAATGTCACATTTTTAATTTTTTTTTCTACATATGACATTTAGTGCCACTAAAAATATCTTTTCTTTTGCTGCTGCAAATGTTTGGAAAGGAATTACTGCAACTGTGGAGATAGAACTGCAACTCCTGTAGGTGTAGCCATGCCTGATAAAGGTTATTTTGACTGGGTGCCATTAGGAAATTAGTCCTGGCAGCACAAATCTCACCGTGGGCTCCTCATGGCTGCCAGGGACAGGAAGTTTGTGTTTGCATGGCCAGCCTTGCTGAACTTGCTGCTGAGCCTTCACTGCTCCAGGGACCTGAACCTGCTAAAACAAAGTGAATGTGGGCTGCAGTCTCCTGTCACTGGCTATGAAGATATACTGTGCTTCTTAATCTATTTCTCCCTGATCCCTATCTCTTGTCATGAAATTCAAATTAATTCTTAGCACTTACGAGTCAGAAAATTTCCTGTTTATTGTCTATATGGGACTGATAAGAATGGAAATTCTCTGAGGTGATATTGCTGAATTTTGAGTGAACAATCTCACTTCTAGTGGTGTTTGCCTGTTATGCTTTTTTAAAAAAAAAGAAGATTTAGAACGTATCACTTTTTAATAAAAATATTAAAATAATTAGAATATTATTAATTAGAATATTATTAAATTAATAAGAATAATTAGCTTGAATATTAAAATCTGGTCTGAGAAAGAACTGAACTTTACTGGGATTTGGCATTTAAGTATCTCTGTGGAGCTGGCCTAGAGGTTTCCACCTTGGCCATATAAATGATGGATTTGTGGCTTCTGTATGCAACCCCAAATGGACTTCAAGGAAAAAAGAAAGAAAATGGAGGAGAAAACAAATCAGGAGGGGAACAGCCAGTTCTCATACAGAAAATTTACTATAGGTGTGTGATCAAACACAACAGCCTATTGAGAGAAAAAGCAGAAATAAAAAATACAATAATGTTCACCAAAGGACCAAGAGAATAGTCTGGGAATATGTGCAGAACATTTTGATGGAAGCCACTACTGATGCAGAGAGAGGGATTCATTTCTCTTTCCTGTTAAGGGGGTAAGAGGGTAGATGATTAACTAACCTGGATAAGTTTGGGTATTTTGAAATTGAAATTGGAGCTGCTGGAGAAACTGATTTTCAGAGATCTGATGATTCACCAGGTACATTTTCCAGTCCTCAGCACTGCAGCTAAGGCTGGTTTTCCTGATGTGCTTAGGTCTGATTTTTAAACAGGCGCTTCACAGGATGGACTTAATGTTCCTCTACTGGGAAAAACATTTTCCAGCTGAAGTTCTTAACGCAGTTAAAGTGATGAGGAGGGAGATGAGACTAAGAAGGTTATCTCCTATCCTTCCAAAATGGGCTTTTCTGCATAATACATTCTTGTGCTTGTCCAGTTTGACTTTAAATTATTCAAAGTGTGGGCATCCCTGAAGTAACCTGTTTTGTAGCTAGAATCTCAATGAGCCCCCCAGTTCACAGAACAGCCCCTTCTGCATGCCTCAGGAGAGCTGCATGTGCTGATTTGGGATGAGATATGGGCCATGGAATATGAATTGTTCATGGCCAGCCCCAGGGCTTGAGAATGACCCTGTGATCTGAGCTGGGGATCTCAGCTTAAAGCCAACCAGCTGACCATGTGTGCATTAATCTCTGTAGGAATTTTGAAGTGCCATCCTGTGAGGGCAGTGAGGGGCGTGGGCTTCAGGGAGTCTGGGTTATGGCTGCTCCATTGGGATACCATTATGGGATGACACCTGGCCTGGATTTGGCAGTATTCTGTCATTCCTCTTGACTGCCAGTTTCCAGATCATTGCAGAAAGGTGTAAACTCCTTACTCTTCAGAACAAAGTCGATGGAAATCCCCAAGGAAACACTGGACTCCACAAGGATCAATTGGTGGTAGCCAGTCAGCAGAGCTTGTTTTTCAGCTTCAGCTCTGTGTGTCTGTTTTGCCACCTGGAACAGTCCTGGACAGCTTGCTCTCCCTCCTGGGGGGGAACATTGTACTTTTCTGCTCCCTTGTTCCACTTCTGGGATGGTGAACAGGTTATGGAGGCACTCGAAGGGTTCCCACCATGATCCCTTTTCCATCAAAGGACCAGGAGTGCTGCCTGTGTGTCACCTGACAGGACACAAACATCACAGACAGGGAGAGCATATGTGTTCTATTACCCATATCACAGTCCCAGAGCAATGCACAGCCTGACTCCCCTGTTCCTGCTGCCTCCCAGGTTCTCCCTGCCACGGGACAGCAGGAGAAATGATCTTTATGAGCTGATCAGTGCACTGTCTTGGAGAAATAGAGGAAGCAAACGTTGAAATGAAAGATGTGTAGCATTAATATTGCAACCCAGCATCTGTAAACTCAAGCCTACACAATTAAAAAATTGATTAACTTAATCAGGAGATTAAACAAATCTAAGTCCCTGAAGGCCCTTTTATGATTTGCTTCTATAATTTCAGGAGTTTAGCTTCTAAAAGAAATCTGGAATCACCAAGTAAATTCCAGTACTACAACATAACAGAGTACATACTCCAAAGGTCAAAAGAGTTTCTCTTTTCATCTCCTTGACAATTGTCAGTTGTGATTGCCTGGAGAAAGAATATTAGACAAGTATAAACAGACTGTGTAGCTCCTGCAGCGTGTCCTCCCTGCAGCCTGTGGCTGAGGATGTTTCTGTGCCCAAGGCCATGTCACTGGATTTTTCACACAAACACATATAAACTTCTGGCATACACAGAATCCTGGGGCACTGAGCTTCAAAGATTAGCTCTCTGCTCTTGGAAAGGGAAAGGAAAGAAAGAAAGGTCTTTTGTAAGAAGAGGATAAATTGAAAGAAGTATTGCTGTTCCTGTGCACCTGAGCCCTGATGTGCCCTTCAGTTCTTGCTCGGCCCCTGCAGTGAAGCCATCAGTTCTGTTTCCTGCCAGCCCTTATCCCTTTTTATTTCTAAGAATCAGTAAGGTAAACTTCTTTTTTTTTTTTTTTGGGATGCAGTGGAATTGTTCCCCTTCTGTCCTAACTCAGTACGTCAAGGAACAAGGAAAGGGAAACAGGGAAAATTTAGACTCTGCAGTCTAAATTACTGCCTAGAAAACAGAGCAACTGGGACAGAGGCTGACCTTGTGTCTAGTCAAAGCAATCCCTAGATGCAATGCAATAAATTTGCTAAACTGCTTTAAGTGAGAAAGGCAATATTATTTACCAGCGAGGTGAAAAACCCATTTGGTTTCCCTAGTGAAGGTCTGGATGTCTGGAGATCTCTGGATTGCATTAGCAGGATGTTAGGAATACATGGTGTGGGGAGCAGAGATGCGGGGGGCAGATGAGATTCCTGTGAAGTTAACATGCTGCTTCCCAAAAAATGTGTGGGAGCCCAGCCTTGCTGTGCCTTTGCCCTGGTGCTGTGAGTTTGTGCTGGAGTGGGGGCAGAAGGCACCAGTCTCCCCTGAGCAGAGTGACTCAGGCTTCACTTTGATTTTCAGTGTCCGGGTGAGAATTGCGTAAAACTCACAAGTTTCAAACTGCTGGAGAAGTTCTCCAAATTTCCAGGAAAAGAGGTGAAGATAAAAGGAAGGGAGGACAAACTGCAAAAGACAGTAAGGGACACTTTGCAGTAATGCACACAAAAAGGAGGAAAGAAGAGATATGTGTCATTTCTTTTCATCTCAGTGGCTTTGCCACCTGGCTGGCACGCTCATGCATTGTAATGCACTTTTCAAGGTGCAGGGCGGTTTGAAGCCGTGTCTGGTATCAGAGACTGGAGTGAAAGTATCAAGCTGTCTGCCTTCTGCCCTGAAATTCACTCCTTGCCTTGGCTGTAAGCCACTAAACCACAATTAAAATAGCATGAACAGGACGTGTCACTGAAATGAAGATCACAGTGTTCCCTCAGATCCTCTGGTGGTGCCCTGTGACAGAAGGTGAGCTCAGTGCATCCCTTGGGCACTGAGGTGCAGGAAAATGGGTTTAGAAGCACAGCCAGGAATTTATGGCAGGAGCAGATGAGGAGGCAAAAACAAGAATATAAAGCAAGTGACAGAGCTGGAGACAAGACAATTACAAGTAAATTGCTTCTTCTCTCCCTCCTTTTCCAGCACTTTAGTACTAACAACAAGCTCAGCATTGTCAGCAATAAAGAAATGTTCTCTGTCTCCAAGCCATTCAGCATTTATTCAGTAAATCAGCAATTTGACAATCATTGCAACAGCAGAAACCTTCCTTGCCATTGGCACTGCTGTGTGGACATGAGCTGATGGAGCCACACTGTGGGCCTAAGCCACTGGCCCTTTCACTCTGCAATTTCAGTCCTAGTTGGTGGGAGCTGGTGCCACACATAAAATATTTTGGAAGATCCTTGTTTTTTGAGATAACTCATGATGTTTCATCAGCCTGAGAGTGGCACAGCCCATCTCCCTGGCTGGTAAGATGGCTTATCCTCGTGTTATGGAGTCCTTCTGTAAAAAACTGTGTTGAACTCAATTGCCCAAGCTTGTAATAATGGCCAGTTAGGTCGTATGGTGCTCTGGCTTCTCCCACTCCTCCAAGTTCTGGTCGTGGCCCAGATTTTCTGGTTCTTTGGCGCCTCTTGAGCTCCTCAGCAGATCTGAGCTGCTTTAGTGTCACACTGGCTTGACGTTGTGCCCATGTGTCCCTTAACCATGAGTCAGTTGTGCCCTGACTCCAGAGCCACACCTAACCCTGTGCTGTTTCAGCTGCTGAGGTTGCCCATGCTGCCTCCCTGGCTTGAGGTCAGGGGCTCCAGGCATTCCTCATGGGGCTCCTGGCTCAGCAGAAAACCCGTGTTCTCGCTCCATGAGCATGAACTTGCTCGTGTAAGACCTTTGCTGAGTCACAGTAAGTGACAGCAAACTCCTGTGCCATGAATAGCAATGAAAGCCAGAAAAAAAACTTTAAGGGCACCATTAACTTGAAAATCCCACTCTGCCTGGAAATTGTATCTGTTCTAATTAGCGGGAGCACTGTGACTGAGAGAAAGTAGCAAGGCATGAAATGTCTCTCCTCTTGGCCTCATAATTGTTCTCCTGATTGTGCTTTGAGCTCTGTTGTTCTTATTGCTTTATTTGTTTCTTCATGCCTGCTTTGCCTTTGCCTTGTGCATTAGCAAGAATCGCAGGATCTAAGAATCATTAAGGTTGGAAAAGACCTCCAAGATCATTGAATCCAACTATTAATCCTGTTCACCATAAAACCGTGTCCCCAAGTGCCATATCCACATGTTTTTATAGTCTCCCAGAGATGGTGATTCCACCACTTCTCTGGGCAGCCTGTTCCAATTCTTGAACACCCTTTCAGTGAAGGAATTTTCCCCAGTATCCAACCTAAACCTCCTCTGGTGCAACTTCAGGACGTTGGCTGGCTTTGCCTGGGGCTGTGCAGAAGGACATTTCCCTGGAGCAGCAACAGGAGGACTCCCACTGCTCTTGCCGAGTTTGGTCTCTGCAGCTGTCTTGCTTTCCCAATGGCAAATTGCTTTCCCGTGGCAGGGGAGCAGCCTTGCTGATTTGATAGGCCTGGGGAGCCAGAAGGCATCTTCCACTGCTGATCAACAGCATCTTTCTCTCCCTTCAGGGTGAGAAGTATTTTTATATTTTTAGGTCTCTCATAACACTGATGGGGAATGGAAATCATTTAACTGCCCTCTCCAGTGCTGGGAGCCAAGGGTAAAACTTGTTTTCCATCCCTGTGCTGGGCTATTTCTGGCTTCCCCATGGTGTGCCATCATGCAGCCCCACAGACATTTGTGTTCCTGGCACAGGATGGAGAGGGCAGGAAGTTTTCTGGCTGTGGCAGCAGCTTAATACCTTCTCAAGCCATCTTCGCAGGAGTGTTTAACACCAGGGAGTGAATGGGTCCTGCTGTAGTGAGAGCAATAGAAATGCTCTCAGTTAACCAGTTTTCCCAGCTGTTTCCAGTCTTTCAGCTGTGCTCCAGTCCCAGCTAAGTGCTCTGTGGGGTCACTTGGAGCCTGTTTTCAAAGCTTCTCTGCAACTTGGCACCCAACTCTTCCTCCACTGTGCATCTTCCAGCCTGGGATGAGCAAAAAATGCAATATTTTGTGGTTTGCAGACGTTGGACAGGGAAGAAGTTGTGATTTATGGGCCTCTTCTCTACCTTTCTTCCTGCCTGTCCAGGTGTGTCTCAGCATGATGAGCTCTGTGCCAGGCCTCGATGCTGCCTAACAATCTGCATGGATTAAAAAAAATCCACTGAAAATTCTGGTAACTCCTCAATTTTGAAAGAGAAACACAGTGTGTGCACCTGGCAGCTCTTAGCAGAGTTGCCAGTGAATACCTAAACTCTGGCAACTGCTCTAAAAATCCAGTGACCTGCTGATCTCTGCCCCTCAGCTGCTATTTTGGTTTTGATGACTGCTTGGATTTTGGTTTATAGCACTTGGAATGGTGTCTATGCCACAGCCACACAAGTTTTTGCATGAAGGGAGGGGGGCATGCACTTTTGATACTGCTCAGAAAGAAGCACAGCTGTATGCTGAGCTGATGCCCATTTAGGAAAATAGTTTAGCAAATAACTTTAAATAAAACTGTTGAATAGAAATTCGGAAGAAAGGTTTTTGTCAAAGATACATACATGTATGTATCATTATTTTAATGTATTTCATAATTTTCTTATTGTCTTTGGAAGGCTTTGATTTCTGATTGTACAAATATGAGAAGTTTCTCCATCCAAACATACCCATTATTTATGAACAAGAAATCTGTAGCACTGTGTGATCAGGCTGGTTGTTTCCAGAGAAGAGGGGTGAATACAATATGAAATGTTAATGTACATAATGTACAGGTAGCATGAACATTTCTCTGAAGCAGAAGAAAAAACCCAGTATTTTTCATTAATATCCATAGGGGGAACAAATAAAATCCAAATCATGCCACTGAACAGATGTTTGCACATACATTGCCACAAAAAATGCAAGCAAAGAGGCGACACCCCAGTATTTATCTATGCATGGCACTAATGGCATTTAGTCACCAGAGGGCAGGGTTTGCTGAGCAGAAATTCTTTCTGCTAAGAGAAATAAGGCTCAGGAAAGAGCTGCTGAGTCCTGCTCTCAGTGCTTTAATGCCCTTCCAGCACTCTGCTGCCTACCCTCCAGCTTAATTCATCTATTCTCAGTTTCAGCTTTCTTATTGAAATCTCCTTGAATAAGATTTATATACTCGCTGTGTCCACCTGTGATGTACCATTAACTCTTTGGTTCAGTTAAGCTGTTTAGGATATATTTATGAGCTTTGTAGGTTCAGGGACCATATTACTTTGAAAATCTTTGTGGGTCATATTCTGTCTTTTGGGAAATGTTTAAAAAGTGGCAGAGTTCAGTGAAGCAAAATTGCAATAGAGAAAGAGTCACAGGGAAAATTTTTTCTGAGCTGAGGTCAGGAAAAAGCCAAAAACTCTTGCAGGAAGGAGTTTCAATTACAGTGAACAAGAATAAATTCTGGAGTTTCTTGTCCTAAAATGGCAATAACCAGAAAAAAAAAAGGCTGGGGAGAATATTAAGTATTAAGTCTTTCACCTGAATTGGTGGTAGAGACATTTGAAGCTTTAAACATTTCAGACTCCATGTGACAAATTATTGATCTATTTATGTTATCTGGTATTGATATGGAATACTTGTAAGCAGTCCTGCTAGAAGGGAAGTTTCTTGAACTATATAAAATCCCCAGTGAATTAATTCCTTTCTTAAAAATTAGATTAAATGGCACAGTGCAGGACTGATAGGCAGTGAATGAAGAGAAAGTTGATTCCTCTTAGAAATCCCATGAGGAAAATCTGATTATATGTAGGAAGACTTAAATCTAGACGTGTTAGCTTTAAGAGTTTCTCTTTAGCTGCTCTCATCTGTGGCTGAATTTTAATCAGGTTTACTGTGATTGCCCATATGAAATGCATGCAAGGTTGTTTGGAGGAAAATGTAGAGGAAAAAAGAAGAGTCACAGCAACAACCATGAAACTGTTGTTTGTAATCTCTGAAATACTTGAGACAGTTTAATTTTCTGTTAGCCTAATTCTGTTTTCATTAACTTCTGGGGTTCCTGTTGCTTGTTTAGAGTGTATTATTGGAGAAGTTTTGTCATTTGGTGGTTAAATTCTGTGGTAATCTGAGGAACCTGCCTAATGCAAGAGGAGAGAGAGAATCAGCTGCTGCAGCTCCTTTAGTTTTCTTTCTTGTTCGGATAAGAGCTGCTCCACTGAAATGCCACTGAGGTGCCTCAAATAAATCATAAGAAATGTGGGAATAGGGGAAAGAATGTTTCAGAATAGTTACATTCTCAGGGAGGAATGAATATTTGGTCTAAGAAAGGAGTCTCTTTTCAACACTAGCAGAGGTTCTGAAATTAGGACCTTTAACCAACATTTTCTTAGCCCACTGTAGAATATTGAGCCCAGTATAAAAGGATTTTGGTGGGCTGAGGGTTAATTGATTAATCATTTATATTTAATTTGCTTTTTTGAAGAAAAGGTAAATAAATAAGAGGGACAGTCTGATGTCTAAGCAGAGAAGTGGAAAGTTGTCACACATGGTGACAGTGTGGAGTCCCCACAGCTCCACCCTCTGACTGCCCTTACCTGGTTTGTGGTAAACGGGGAGGGCTCCAATTTCCAAGTAGGAAATTCCCTATTGGAAATTGGCTCCTATTTACCAAATAGGCATCACCTATTTTATAGGTGGTGAATTGAGGAAAGGAGAGACCAAGAATGTTGCCTGTGCTGGCCAGGGAAGGCTGTGGCACCATAAGGAATTAACTCCAATTCCAGCCTAACCAGATAATGGTCCATCCTTTCTTCCTGCACCTTTTACTATTTATTATAGATAAAGGAATTTTGGTTTTTTTCTTCCATGTCTGACTCTTACACAAGCCCAGTCTTGGCTTTGCTGTTCATACCTACAATCTCTCACAAAAATATAAGCAGATAAAAGACAGGCTAAAAAAAAAAAAAATTAAACCCAAACTTTTCTGGAAAGTTGATTTCAGAAGTAAGTTGTGGATTTGTTGGACATGTTCAGATTAATGTGCACTGCAGTGCAGTGAATATTAAAGGAACTGTCAAGAAGGAAAGTCTGTGTATGGGATAAATTAGGACTCTCTAGGGATTAAAAAGATGTAGGATTTTTATTAAGTAGCTAGCCTACTATTGAAAAATAATGAGTAGTTTCCATAGCAACCTCACTTTCACATGGAGCAGACATACCGTAGCAACATAAAAAAGAACAGTATCAAAGAAGGAATAAAACTGAGCTGCACTATTTGGATTTTCAAAAATATCCCTCTGTCCTGAACTCTCTGTTTACAATGCAAAGATCAGTAAATCAGAGGATGAGGTGGTTTTTTTTTTCAGAGACTGTAATTGTTATAACTTTCATCCAAATACTTGGTTAAAGGAAGTGAAGCAATAAATATTGCTGAAAAGACAACTGGAAAAGATTATGGCTCTTTCCAGCCTGTACTGTAGGTTGAACAAAGGCAAGAGCATTTCAAGTTATCAGCATCTCGTCATGGCCTCATATCCCTGGGTGAGCTCAGTTGGGTTGGGAGGCTCCTGCTGGTATTTCCTGCATGCAGGAAAGATGTGTGACAGTTTGTGTTACATTCGTGTTACTCAACATTTTACCTGTGCAGAATATTTGTGAGAAAAGCCCAGTGAAAGTCAAACTCTTCTGGCTTTAAGCTCTCAAAATTCAGGTTCAAGTTCCTCTGAACATTGACCAAGGGTTCAGATTTCTTCAAGCAAGGCTGGGTTCCTTAATAGTTTCATGGAGAAATCAAGTAGAAATGATACAGTCTCAAAAGAGAGAGGCCAATCAACAGCTGATAACTGACAGAGGTTTGCTGTGTTTTTTTCATGTCAGCGCGAGTCCAGAGTTCTCAACAAGTGCCGAATGCCACGAACTTCCGGGAACTAAATCTTAGGAAACTAAATTTCGGGTAACTTTGGCAAGAGGGTGCCCATCTGTGTTCTGCTCAGGAATAGTCCTCTTAGTGATCTGACAGTAATAGAAAATTACTGTTTTTCTTTTCAAGCCTATCTTTTTGAGAAAAAGTACAAGGAGATTTTAAAATACAGATAGATAAAGGATTATAAATGTAAAAATACTAAGGATGCAAGTAAATAAGAAGTCATTAGTATCAATCATTTAATAAATTAGAAGATTGACTTTCTAGAGGAAGAAGAGACAAAGATGATGAAATCCCAAAGATATCAATATTTTCAGCATCTGTAGACAGGTTAAGTTGTTACCTGGCCAATAACTTTGTAAAAGTGTAATTGTACATTAAGAACCATCACAGAGTGAACATGCTCAGTCCTGCATGAGCTGGTTCTTGGTCCACCCTCCCAAAACTTGTGTAATTCACCCATAAGAATGCAAGAGGCAATGGCAGACCAAGCTTTCTGTTAATGTTACACTGACATTTATGTCAATACTAAAGACAGTGTGACAGATGCACCATGGGTTGGATCTGTTGAAAGAACACAAACCCCATCTATTTCAAGTCAGTCACATCTGACACCAAAAAATATTTGAAGGATGAGAGAAGTAATATTTGTGAAAAAAAGACTTGGTGTCGTTGAGGGATATCAAGTGAAGAACAAGCTCCCTGTGCATTAGTGTGTTCAAAAATGCTCACATGTATTTGACCCTTCAATAGGAAGAAAATTACAGTAGATTTTGACTGATCCTGATGGGATTGTTAATTAAAAATTAGATGTGTGACAAGTGCCCGTGTTTCAAAAGGTGTTGAGCACAATGAAGAGGATCAAGAGATTTTCTGATGTTGCATAAGAGAAGGAAAAATGTATCTCACTAAGCTGAGTGGGTTTGAAATACTTGTTTGTTGAAGTGGAAGTTCAGGGCTCTATTGCATCGTCTCTGATCTGCTTTAAAGAGAGGTAAATAGAGCAGAGTAAAGAAAACTGAAGGTAGGGAAAGATTTCCAGAGGAGGCAGGTAGGTGTAGTCTGCTAGTTGAAAAAAATGTCAGATTATCTAATGAACTCCTGTTTGGGATTTTTTTAGTCAGGATTAATGATTTGTCTAATTCAAACAGAACTCAAATTCAGAGACCTGCAGCCATCGGGATTTCTGGATAAATTACTTTAAACATTCTTTACAGTTGATGAATGTATTAACCTTCCTGATTTGTGAAGCTTTGCCATGTGAACCTGTTACTGCACTACAGGATTTGCCTCGGGGCAGCTGATTCAGGGTTGTTGATGTGAACCTGTCTTGCTCCACCATCAGCTCTGTGAGGCAGCTTGTTTCCCTTTTGCTCCAGGTATCATTCAATCAGCCCAGGCTTGATTAACTCAGCTTACCTTACATTTACCTCTGAGTGCCAGGTCATAAAAGTGAAATTGTGCATAGTTATTGCAGGAAAACTGATATCTAATAATTTCCTGTGCTAAGTCCTTTAGAAATGCCATCAGGTAATATGCTATAAACAGTATTCTTTTTTCCTGGCCCCAGCTCACAGAAGTAGAAAGGAATTATTAATTGCAAACAGATGGAAAAGGCCATAAAGATCCTGAAATTTTGCTTTTGCAGCAGAAGTTCTTATACATAGTAAAATGTTGTGAAGTCTGTCCTATAAT
Organism: Sterrhoptilus dennistouni; assembly: GCA_013397095.1. NCBI lineage: Eukaryota > Metazoa > Chordata > Aves > Passeriformes > Zosteropidae > Sterrhoptilus > Sterrhoptilus dennistouni. The sequence goes on from VWZU01015737.1 coordinate 1,589,882, forward strand.
ATGTAGAGAGTAGACTAGTGTGGGTCCAAAAAGCATCAAATGTGGTTCCAAAAAATTTGTATCCTTAAAATTAAGAATTTGCTTACATGATTTACTGAACTGGGCTATTAAATAACACAGAAAACTGCCGTTTTCGAGTCACAATGTTGCAAATATTTTTTTTTCTTTATGATATTTTCCATCTTTCTTCTTCCTTGTACAGATCTTTTCGTATGGGTTCAGTTTCATTAATGCTAAAACAAAATTTGACTATAATGAAAAGGTTTTGATTTTAACTCTACAAAAGCAAATTAATAGATAAGACTAACAGTCACCTTAACTTTTCCTTAACACTCTCCAACATTTCTGCTTGGGCTACTTAGAGCTATGGCAGCTTTCTTGATAAAATACTTCTTAATGCCAAATGCTAATTATTCATGGGAATATGGTTTTCTGTAGCCCGAGGCTGTTGAAGAAAATGACAGCTTTTGATACTACTAAATAAAATAATGTTTCCCCTGTGGCATTTTATTGCATGCCACGTTTAGTGAAATGTAGATTTTTAAGGTCATTTCATTAGCAATGAACCCAGTATTGTTTGCTTTTGGTGTCTGATTGTAACGTAGCAGTTTTAAAAAAGGTTACTGAGTAATTTTATTTTTCTACACAGTTTCTTGGAGTTTCTTGAACTTTCCAAGTCTGTTTTCTCGACTTGCATCAGGAAAAAAAAAAAAAAGATTGCTAGGAAGAAAGCTGTGATGTGAAAAGCTGAGAGATTCCAACTCATTTTGTTTCTGTGAAGATCTGAAGTGCATTTCCCCTTCACCAGTTATATGACTCTCCATCCTACATCACTTATTTTTCAATTAATAACTTTTTTTCCAAATCCATGCCCTTTGGGGAACAGATTTTTATTATGTCAGGAATCCTCTGCTGCTTTTTACAACTGCTCAGATTATTTTAAATACTTTCCTTGTGAATTATGAAAACCTCTAGCTACTATGACGAGACTTGATGTTCACCAGGGAGTTGGTTTTTATTCTGTGCCTGCAGGCCTGATCCTGACCCATAGGAATCAGTGGGGAATTCTGCCAGTAATGCCATGGAGGTGTATCCCAGCCACAGGGGGACAGCCTGCAGTGTTTTTGCAGGAGAAAAGGAAGTGCCTGAGCTCTGGAATAGGAATTTCCTCATAGGAATTTTTTCCCTTTGGAGTCACTCTAAGCCCTTGACCCATGTGAAGCCATATCTGGTGGCCCTTGATCAGCTTTTGCACAGACTGTCCACCTTCAGATTGCCCTTGCAGGATGCCTCTGCCTCACTTTCCCCACCTGCCATTGCTCCAGAGGGACATTTGAACTCCCAACATCTCTTCTAAACTTCACTGTAGCACTGGGATGGTTAAAAAACTGCCCCGTTTTAGGTAGCACTGCTGATAAAAAGCTCCTTCTGGTCTTGTTTCAGCTTCATGCTGTTGGCTGCTGGTGGTGTGTCTTCTTCAAAGGATGGCTGCCATCCTTGCTTGCTTCTCTGCAGAGAGCAAAGAGCCTTTGAAAGTACCTTCTGCCTCATTGGAGTAATCAGCACTTAAAAAAAACCTCACCAACCCAGAGCCAGCTGAGTTGTTCAGAATTTTGCTGTGTTCTGTGTAATTAATTAAGACTTTTTTAAGCGTTGGTTGCTCGGCCAGCCCAGTGTATCTAGGTTGTGCCAGTTTCCAGGATTCCCCTCCACCCTGTCCCCGCCCCTCGCCCCGGTTCCTGGCACAGACCTGAGCAGCTGCAGCCATGGAAGATTTCTTTGTGGAGGAGGCAGCTCCAGTGAAACAGGTAGGTGGGGCTGGGGTGGGCACTCAGTGCCCTGAGCGTGCTGTGGTGGTGGCAATATTCAAATATTGAAACCCAACATGCCCATCCTCCAGCCAGCTCACAAGCCCCTGCTCCCTGCCAGGCAGCAAGGATGACAGGATATGGGTGGGGGTCGGTCTCTTTCTTCAGGCAGCAACTGGCAGAACAAGGGGACAGTCTCAGCCTGTGTCAAGGCAAATATAGGTTGGATATCAGGAAACAGTTTTTCATGGAAAGATTGATAAAGTACTGGAATGATCCGCCCGGGGAGGTGGTGGAGTCACCATCCCTGGATGTGTTTAAAAAAAGACTGGATGTGGCACTTGGTGGTTTAGTTGAGGTGTTAGGGCATGGGTTGGACTTGATGATCTTGGAGGTCTCTTCCAACCTAAAAATTCTGTGGTTCTGTGAGATCTCAGAGATACATCAGGTGTGGCCAAGAGCAGCCTGTAAATCTGGAGGAAGATGTCCTGGTGTCCATTGGGAGAAGGCTAAAAAGTCTCTTGTGCAACTAGAAGTCTCTGTGGTTTACTCATAGGGGTGGATGTTGCTGCAAGCAGACCTCTGTGTCCCAGGGAGGAGGGAATTCAGCAGGAATGATGCTGAGCAGAGAAGTTCTGAAGTCCTGTGGGAGCAGGGAAGGAGAGGAGAAGTCTGAGGTTTCCTATGCAGGCCTGGATGTGATGAGGGTTTTACTGATCCGTCCTCACATGGAACTATTGGCACTGTTGTTGCTTCTCTGATTTTCCACTTCAGGATGTGTTGGATGCAGATAACTGAAGACTCTGTTGCAGCACAGGCTACATCAGGACTGGATTTGTCCTGTCTGCCTTGTATTGACATAGAATATTTTCTTCCCTTGTGATTAGTTTTATTTTGTTGTTTTATTTAATTTGGTTGGGGTTTTTTTTGTGAGTTGGTTACTCTTTAACTTATTCACACCTCCGCCAATCCTCTTGTTGCTTCAGCCCTGCCCTAGGCAGACGTATCTCTGTGCAGGCAGAACCCTTGGACAAAATCATTTACTGCAGTCACTGCATGGGGCAGAAATGTGAGGCTGCTTAATGCCATGGAGTTTGTCAAAAGGATGGAGGACAGCACGTGACTTGTTATTGTTGCAGGTACTTTAGGCCAAATCTGATTGTAGGGAGTGCTTTCTTCACTAGGAAAAATTACAGCTGCAGAAGTTGCCTGTTACACTTCTCTCATTCCAGCAGACTGATGCTGCAGTGTTTGAAGAGTTGTGCATTAGCATTGAGCTGGGTTTTCTGTGATGTAACTGTACAAATTGAGATATTCAGGGTGGAAAATAATGTTAAATAGAAGCTAAATATTTGAACTGGCTTTTTAACCCATGGGCATATTTTGAAATGAGCTATTCTCTTTGGTCACACCAGGGAGTGGGCTGAGTTTTGCTGCTCTTTGAGTAACTCCTGAAAACATCTGCAGCATTAGCAGCATCAGATCCTGCCACACTTTTCCAGTGACCCTAACCCAGATAAGAGCTGAGAACACAGAGCACTTATGGTAAAGCTGTGAACACAGCTGAGAAATCTAAAGCCAGTGGGAACCATGGATCTGATGTTGCTGGTGGCTCCTGCAGTGGTGCAAAAGCTGCTTCCTGAAGCAGGACGTTATGTTTGAGTGATGGTTCACCCAAAAATACATTTCTCAGGGGACTCATGGGCAGACTCAGGATGCATCAACCATGGGACTCATTATCCTGAGTTCTACTGCATGGATGGACAGCTATTCATCCATTGGGCTTCCAGTCCTGCACTGTTACAGTGGGATAAGAGCATCCCTTACCTCCTGGGAATGTGGTGAGGATAAAAACTGCATCAGTCTGCCAGATGCTATGGGACTGTAGCTTCATAAGAGGGCCCTAAATGGGTAGACTCTGTTCACTCCATGCCTGGAATGGTGGACGTGATAGGGAAATCTGTCTCTGATTAGACAAGATGAGGAAGAATTTGAGCCTGCTCAGTAAATTTAGAGAAATGCTCAGGAAGTTCATCTTACGATAATATTTGGAAATGGAAGATTAATATTTGCAAAGTCATGTCATGTTTCACAACTTTTAGTAGAAGTGAAAGCCCACTATTTCCAAATTGGCAAATAGATGTACATTGAACTTCAAAATCTTTTTTAGTGGATATCTGACAGTACATGTGAGAAGAATGAGGAGTTATACTCCTGTGTTAAATAATGAAGTAGGCACATCCATAACAGGCTACCACTTTTGTAAGCAGATTTGAGTAATTTATACATAAGCTTACAGTTCAGTCTGTATGGGCAATTTGCATGTGCTGGATAACTTGTTTTCCTCTGCATTGATGCAGGTAGAACAGGACTTCAACTTAATGTAGTGTTTATCTGGAATTTATGACTTTCCCCAGTTTAAATGCCAGTTTCCCTTGGTATGTCAGCATGTAAAGACCACTGTAGGACCCCTACAAAGGGTTAGGTTCAGCTGTTTCTTTTACAAGTACCCCTAGAACCGGGGGAAAGTGGCTTTGAATTGTTGCAATTCTGAACTGAGGATTTCTTTCTTTTGTGCGTGTTTTTCTTTTGATACAATGATTACAACTTTCTGCAGATTTCCACATGCTTGTAGTAATTTTTCAAAGGCTGATATTTTAATATGAGTAGGAGAGTTTGTGCACTATACCTGCATCTTTGTTCTGTAAGCATTTTGGATAATGGAAGAAGGAGTACAATTAAAGTTAGCAAAAATGGTAATTGCAAGCACTCTCAAAGAGGATAGGCATAGAATTTCAGGTGATCATGATAAATGTGAGTGACAGTGTGAAATCAATATTATAAAAGTCAAGAAAAACAAATGCTGAGTATTACAGTTAGGAAGGAAAGTCATTTGACACCAGGACAAAATGGGGAATAACTGGCTAAGCAGCTCCCTGCAGGAAAGGGGCTTTGTGGCTTTTATAGATGGTTGCTGACAAGTTAAATATAGATCCAAAATGTGTGCAACTACAGAAACAGTAGTGCTCATTCCAGGGTATATTAATGGTTGTATTTAAGTTTTGGGAAGTAATTATTCAGTTCTGTTTGGTAACAGAGAAGTCTGAAATTGAATGCTGGGCCTAATGCTTGGAGGGAAATTAGGGAAGCTGGAAGGAGTCCAGATGAACTCAGAAGGCTTGAGGAACATGAAAGAAATTTGAAAAACTGTGTTTGTTTAATTGAAAAAAAGAGAAAACTGAAGAGAGAAAAAAATTTAGGTGTCTTGGTTATGAAAAGGCTTTTTTTGTAAAAAAGTTTTCTACTGAGAAATTTTAATTTGCAGCAATAATATGTTAGTTAGGTTTCAGAGGAAACTTTATAATTATACATGGCTTTAAGAGAGAATATGGAATACTTTTTGTGACAAGAACAATTCCGAACAAAGAAAACAAACATCTGTCAGTGGTAGTTGGGAAACTGTGCTGTAAGGGACTGGAAATTCCCCTGGGCTATCTTCAGCAGTCTTGCTGTAGATTTCATTGCTATAAAAAGTGCAGGCTGTGTGCTATGCCCAAAAAGGATTTTTTTTTTCTTACTTCCTTCAGAGGAATTTTGTGGTGACATAGAGGAGAGGTGCGGAAACAAGAGCTTAGAGGTGGATATCAGGGCTGCTGCTCACAAAGAAAGGAGTCCAGCTCTTGCTGTCCTTGGGGTTAAGTGCTAAGGAGGCATTTCTAAACATCTGCCGATGAATGGCTTATTAACAAAATAGGAGTTTATGAATACCCATTTTTTGGAAGAATTCTACTTCTTTCAATGAAATGAGTGATCCTATATTGCTTGATGTTATCCTTTAACATCAGGTAACCGACTGTCCCTACCACAGAAATATCTACCAATGATATTTGGGATCATTATTTAAGAGCTACCCCACCTTTTACCTAAAAAGATGATATTTCACTGTATTATGTGTTGAGCTAGGGGACATGTAAGTAAGAGGGGGAGTCAGAGAGAGCTTCAAGGGTAACTCCTATGACCACTTTCCTGGAAAAGGTCCCATTTTGCTAGTAGGGAAAGTGCTAAACTAAAAATGTTTTCCCCATGGGTTCCATTAAACAAAATCAGAGATCGAGAGTTGTCACCTACCCAGACAGTTTTAGGAAAAGAACTATAGCTTTTATGTAGCAGAAGAGTTTTTGTTGTGAGTCAACATCTAGCATAATCCTGAAGTGAAAACAAGCACAAACAGAGGCTGGATAGGGAATGGGTTGGGAGCAGCCCTGAGTGAAGGGATTTGGGGGTGTGGGTTGATGAGAAGCTCAGTGTGAGCAGGCAATGGGTCCTTGCAGCCCAGAAACTCAATCATGTCCTGGGCCACATCAAAACCAGAGTGGCCAAGGGAGGGAGGAGTTTCTGCCCCTCTGCTCCGCTCTCAAGGGATCCCACCTGGGGCCCCCAGCATAGGAAGGACAAGGACTTGTTGGACTAAGCCCAGAGGAGGCCATAAAAATGCTCAGAGGGCTGGAGTACCTCTGCTATGAAAATAGGCTGAGAGGGTTGGGGTTGTTGAGCTTGGAGAGGAGAAGGCTCTGGGGAGATCTTAGAGCCCTTTCCAGTGCCTAAAAGGGGCTAAAAAAGCAAGAGCATGGAGTGATTGGGCAAGGAGTAAAGGATTTAAAGTAAGGGATGTTATATTTAGATTAGATAGTAGGAAGAAATTCTTTAGGGAGAAGGTGGTGAGGCCCTGGCACAGGTTGCCCAGAGAAGCTGTGGCTGTTCCATCCCTGGAAGTGTTCAAGGCCAGGTTGGATGGGGCTTGGAGCAACCTGGTCTAGTGGGAAGTGTCCCTGCCTGTGGCAGGAGGGGTTGGACTAGATGGTCTTTAAGGTCCCTTCCAACCCGAATCATTCTGTTTCTATGACATATAAATGAGGGTGCTGCTGGTAGCTTGAGATTTTTAGATTTCTAAGCCTGGTGATATTTAGCAAGGTTATAATGCAAAACATGAACAACTTTTAGAGTTTCTGCTGAGAAGTTGTTAGAGCTTAGGGATGGTTTAAGAGATCAAACTGACATTTTAAGAAGCACACTGCCATGTCATACATTTTGATCACTTTGATGGAGTTCTGGATTATCTGTTGGTGTGATAGGCCAGAACTCAAGTATAAAGCATAACAAGGGCTAAAGCCATTAGAACACAGCTAGCTAACACTTTTTTCCCCTGAAGGAATAAAACAGCCCAACCAAAACCTTATTCCCTTGATGATCATGACTCTACATCAAACTGCTTGAGTTTCCACAATAAAGTAAGAGGAAATAAGAGAATGCTGTACCATGGTGTAGCTGGAGTTGGATCAATGAGCAATTAAAATAAATTTATCCAATTAACTTGGCCCTTTCTTCTATTCTTGAGCCTTGTCTCCTGTGTATTTATCTTTGCCGTTGAGTACAAAACACATTTCTGTATCCAGATCCACTGCAAATTATGATTGCAGTGTTCTTCCTGTTCAGTGACTGATTAATAAATTCTTAAAAGAATACTTTAAAAAACAACACAGTCTTTTACAGTTTGGTTGTTTAAATATTAACCAAGTATCTTGAAATTCAGAGATTTTAAAATTTCCTGAACATGCTCTTAGTTATTTTCAAGTACATCTTTGCAGCCTCCAGCAATTTCATAAGCCAGACCTCTCCATCCTTTTAGCAGTCCTAGATTAATTTTTCTTTTATGAATCTGTCCATTAGCTTTTGAATCCGTGTCCCTTTTTAGGACATTATATGCAATGTTGCATAATTATCATATTGGAAAATAGAATAAACAAGTATTCCCTGCTCATCTTTTGCATTCCACACCTCCTTCTTTGGGCCCTTGTCCTGTGTGTTTTTTTCTGGTCTGTTCCCTGTTTCTTGCCTAATGACTTGCAGCATTTGACTTGCATCCTTGACTGATCCTGATCACCAGCTGACATTTTCATAGATCGGTTTGTTTTAACCCAAGCTCTCCCCTCTGAGTGCTAATTACTCAAAACCCATCATTCTCTCTGTAAACTTTAGGGTCATTTCTTCTTTGTGCATCACTTTACCTGTGTTTACAGTGGGCTGTTGTGGGACATTTCATCATTCCCCCATCCATGAGGGTTTAGTCTCAGGACACTTGAGAGGCACTTGAGCAAATCCTAGTGTCATTCTTTTCCTATCCCCACACTGTCTGTGACATCTTGGCTCTTCTGTCTCCACTTGTTGTTAGAGCTGGTTACTGCCATTGATTTTAGCTCCACTGAAGTTGGTGGAGATACATTCCCTGGGATGGATGGGTGTCCCTCACCTGCCATGTTAAATTCCCTTTCCAGGTGTTCTCTCACCTTTTGGTTTGATTTAGTAATTGATAGTGTTCATTTTCTACCTGCTGGCACGACCAGAGATGCAGTCCTTTAGTTCAGGAAGATAATAATTTTGCTACAAGTTAAATAATAAATCATAAAATCAACTGGCATTTTGAGGTCCTTTTTATGATTCCTGCAGTTTTGCAACTAGACCTTGGGAAATTATGCCATCTGAAAAATTTAGTCACTCCATGGAGATACTTTGTCAGTGGCTTAAAAATTGGATATGTGAGATTTATGGCTCTGAAAAACTAATGATCTCTTTTCTCAATGCTTTGTCAAACCCAGCTGGGCTTATGCTGCCCATAAGCCAGTCTAAGCCTTGGTGTCTATAAGGGAATGTGTTTTGGTGATTAACAAGGTGTTGTTTTCATCATATATTTATTACACTGAACCTTGTCAGAACAATTCTGATCCAGCACATTTATTAGATTGTATCTCTTCATGCTACTGATGCATGGTTGCAACAAAATTAAAAAAAAGAAAAAAAAAGCAACCCAAGAGGCAATGTATATATTTGCATAGATTGCTGGAAAAGGTGCACAATAAAATATTGCTGTGTTTTTATGTTCTGAGAAGGTCTTGAATTGCAGCCTTAAGCCAGATGATAAATTCTCTCAGTCAGGTATGGCTGAATAAGTTCTTACCTTGGTAAGTCAAAATAAAGATGTGTGGGTGGCTGTTTGGAGAATTTGGAAGGTGAAAGAAATACGAAAGTTGGTGGCATTAGGAAATGCAGTGAAGGTGGGAGAGTGCATTTGCTTTCAAAGCCTGGGACTGCTCTCACTCATTTAGGTTGCATCTGTGATGTGATGAGAATGCAGATTTATTCCATGGAAAGAAGAAATTAAAAAAATATCCTCACTTTCTTTTAACAGTAAGGCAGTAACTTCAGGGAATATCAGAGTCCAGAATATCAGTGACCTCTTTCCTGTGTGTTTGATGGAAATTTCATCAACATTTCAACTCACTTCATCTTGAAATTAACAAAATTAATAAATAATGTGTCCCTACAGAACCATAGAATCGAGAAGTTCTCTGCAATCACCAAGTCCAACCCAGCATTGCCAAGGCCACCACTAGACCATGTGCAGAGTCACATCTACAGGCCTCCAGGACTTGTGACCAGCACCTCCCTTGAGCCTGTTCCAATGCTTGACAACCCTTTTGGGGAAGAAATTTTTCCTAATATCCAACCTAAACCTCCCATGGCACAACTTGAGGCCATTTCCCCTTGCCCTCTTGTTTTTCACATGGGAGAAGAGACTGCCCCTGACCACACCTGAACCTCCTTTCAGGGAGTTATAGAGAGTGGTAAGACCCACCCAGTCTCCTTTTCTCCAGGTTAGACACCCCAGATCCCTCAGCTGCTCCTCATAGGAATGCCTTGCTATGACTTAGAAATACTTGCAGAGAGATTTTCCAGCAGCACAGCAGGCAGGTGTGCTGGAGATCTTTGAAAGTCAGCAGAAACAGTCAGCATTTTTGTCCCATGTACTCAAAAAAACTTATGGCTCTGTGCCTGTTTCTGTGTTTGCACCCCTGTGCTTTGGGAGTAGCACAGGGGTGCAATCAATAGCAGAGGGAGTAACATACTCTACACTGATATGTGAAAATAAAATCCATTTCAGCTTCAAATGAAAAGTTCATTTCCTCCTCTGAGCTTTAGTGCCCCATAATGTGCTTTATCTGCCAGGACATTGATGTGTAAGCATGTGGGCCTGCATTTTTCTGCATTAGTAGGAGAGAAATGCAGTTGGTATAAACCATGATCAAATAAAGCTATGGAAAGGGAAGAGAGAATGTTAGTAGTGGCCAAGGGATGCTTATTTAATTTATTTTGTTTTATTTTAGTTATCTTTACTGGAGACAGGAATTGGAGCTGCTAAAATTACTGGTAATTTTCTCCCCAAATAAAGTGCATTACAATTTATTTTAAATACTTTACAAAGAATCTTTTCTCACATACACTCTATTGCATCTATAAATGTCAGTGAAACCAGTTTTAAAAATCTAGCTAATGTCTGCATTTTGTATCATATCCTGATCAGGCTTTTTGCTAAGCAGATTTTCTTGCATCTGATAAAAGTGTTGCACAAATATTTTGTCCTTCTCTGTCTCCAGTTATTTCAGACTGCAGGTTTATTTAATAATTAAACAATGTCACAGCATCCACTTGTTCATAAGGGTATGAGAAGCCTGGCAATGATTTCCTGAGTCCTTATTAACAAAGAAGAACAGAGGAACATGGAGTGCATGAAAAGCATCTTAGAGAACATAAGGGCTGTAAGGACTCTGTAACAAGTCTCCTGGAAGAGCCCTCCAGAATGAGATGAAGCTTAAAATTCAGCAAGAGCTTTTTGCCAGTGCAACCATCTGACCTTCCTTTATCTGAGGACACAGAGAGCCCTTACAGAAGGCACATGGACCTGTTGGTGTAGGAATTCAGCAGGAGGGGCGAGGAACTCAGTGTGGGGACAAAGGTGTTGACTGCCTCGCCTCACCTGGTCGTGCAAACCACCCTTTCCAGAGTTGTCTTTGCCTTAGTGAGGGGTTGTGGTGTGCCCTCTAATGAGCAGGGCACAATTGTGACTGGGTAGTCTATTTAAAGCTTTCTTCCATGCTTGTGGATGCTGGTCAGAATGTTGGAAGCTCAGGGCAGACTTCTGCACGGTGAGAAGCTGCTGGAGAATGTCTCAATGAGGGCAGGTACATCTGCTGCAATCAAATTCAGACACCTAATGCCAGTTCTCCCAGGTACTTTGTGCTGTCCCTGCTGTGACACCTCTTCCCTTCCAAGTGTCTGTGTAATCCTAAGAACTGGTCCTTATTACTATTTCTCAAGCCAAAAGTTTCTTTTAGAAAGACTTTTTCTTAAAGAATTGTGATGGCTAAAATGCAATCTTCAAGACTTTTCCCTGCAATCAGCTCCTCACCCATGACCTCTCCTGCCTGTTCAGTGGAAAGGTTTGTGTCCTCCATCAGCCTTGCACAGTCTGTGACAAGTGGCCCAGCTGTATCCCACATCCACTCAGTGCTGGGGTTCAGCTGGTAATTTGGTGCCTGGAGCCATTAGCACTGAAATCAGGGACAAAAAAGCAGTAATGATTTGAGAGACATTTCAGGAGACAGCTCAGGGCAGCTGGAGGAGATGTGATTCTCAGGATCAAGCCTCATTTGGGAATGAAGTAAACAGGGGATTTAGGTGCACAGCCAATACAGTCCTGGTGTATGTACTCATGGTATGTTAGTCAGCTTGTGTAGCATTTCAGATAATGACTGTTCCTTATTAAACAGCAAGACCCTGAGCTGAGTAGGTGTCAGTGTTTCTGTAGGGTTCACTCCTGCTGCCTGTTGAAGAGGCTCTGTGTTTGATTAAGGGTTCAGGCTGCACCTGTAAGGACAGATTTTGTGTCTGGGTTTGGAAGTGCAGCTACATCCATTCACTCAGGTTTGCAAAACAGTAATGGAAATTTATCAGCTCAGCCACAAGGACTAATCTTCCAGCTTTAGCAGAATGGAAATACTAATGGCAATTTACTCGTCCATCAAAAATAATTACTCATCCCAGCTGAGCAGGCAAGTAAAATTTGCAAGACTCAATTAACTACCTGCTCTGAGGAGAGTTTATATGATATTCTTGTTGCCAAGCACTCTGATTCTTACTGGAGCTGTATAAATTAACCACTCAGTGCTTTCCAGGAAACCCCATGGGTCAGAACTCAGATTCCTTGACACCTTTTGCACTGTTAAGAGTGGCTTACACTGAGGAGAAGGGAATAGAAAATGTCTACATCAGGTAATAGGAAATGTCTACAGCAGCAAAGTAATTGCTACCAGATGCACTGGTGGCAAATGCATAGTGCTAAATGATACATAGTAATAAATGTAGTGACACAGTATAAAAAGGAGCAGCATTTTTTCCAAATCTTTTGATATTTTAGTGCTCACTTAGCCAGTTAAGAGACACACATGGAACTGAGACCCGCTGAAGCAAAGCCCAGCAGTGAGGACTGGTGCAGAGCCAGTCCAGGGGTGCCGGTGAAGAGGTTAATTCCATGGAGAAATATCCTCATATTTAATATTGTGCCTCCAGAGTGCATGTTGTGGTCCTTCCTGCTGCCCACCACAGACCAGCCTTGGGGGAGATGGTGACATTCCCTGTGTCTTTGTTCTCCCTTGGAAAGAGCTGCTGAGGGGACACAATGCTGTCCTGAGTGCTGTGGTGAGGAGACACGGATGGATTTTAGAATTTTAACACTGTGATCTTCTCATCATCAGGGCTGTGGTGAGGGAAGTCGCTGGATCACAGAAAGGCAAAGTTTCTGATAAATAAAGCACAAAATTATCTACATGCCAAGGGCCTTCCTTATGGTTTATGTGAGCCAGCCAAGGATGTTCCTGGGAAATGTAGGAGCAGTGGTCATCACCTGTGGGGACACTGCATCAGAGGCATTTGTGCCTGCCTTTGAGAGGGAAAGAGATTCCTTGAGCTGTTTTCTAGACCCTTCAAATACCTCAGCAGCTTAAAATTTTGTTCCAAGTTGCTGCTTCCTGCTGCTGCAAAGGTGAATATTCTCCAGACAGGAAGCTCAGGGTCTAATTTCTGACAAAGAGGAGTTCAGGATTTATGTAATGAAGTCTTGGATGTAAGGTAAATTGAATGGCTCCATTTGTTGAGACATAAATCACAAACCACCTGCAGCCTGAGTGGCTGTCCCTTAAATGTCATGGGGGACATGGGTCATGGTGGAAATACTGTAGGTTTGAGTCACACACTTAAATAGAAACATGAAAATCAGAAAGTGAAGGGGGCTGTCAGCTCATCAAACCCATCACCTGGCCTGTACTGAGCATGTCCTCAGACCAGAGCAAGGTCTGTTGGCTGGGCTGACACTCTACCATCAAATCAGCTCTGTGCAAATCTTGAAAGGTACCAACTAAATATAAATGTGAAAGGCTCTGATGACAAAAATGCATTCAAAAATATTTTTTTTTTTTTTTTAAAACGATGCCTGGGTAGGGATTCAGAGAGACTAGTTCTGAATAGTCTAAGAAAATGAAATTACTGTTACTGAAAAAAGCCATGGCAGGAAGACTTTAGTATGTTCTGACATTTTTTTATAGTCAAAACTGAGACAGTATGCAAAAAAAGGGAATTAATAAAACATTTGCTTCTTAAAACAAAAAAACCCTTCCATCTATATTAGAACCCATAGTCCACCCACCAGTTAATTAAGCCTACAGCAACATAATGACCATTCAGCAATGAGCACCCTGAATAAGGTAACAAATTTGCTCAGCCAGCCACAGGCATTAAATACATACATACATAACTTCCACTAAGTCAATAAATCAAAGCTACACAAAATCATTACTCACTTTTCTGCATGTCTTTTATTCTCTGAGATTTCTGCTTTCTTTCCAATAGTTGTGCATGTTAAAGGCTTTTCCAGAGTGTGTGTTGAAAGGGCATTGAGATGAGCAAGGAGAGGGAACAAGTGCCAAGACTCAAAGGAATGTCTGCTCAGGTGCTGCAAGAAAGGGCTTACGCCTCCCATGCCTCTCTTTCTTGCAAATGGCTAGAGGTGCTCCTGCAGGCCAGACAACCTCCAAATGTGGGTGAATCAGTCCTTGTGCTCCATTTCAGTGTTTTTACACTGTTGATCGGTGCACTTAATTTCTCAGTTCCTTTTTTTTACCCTTCAAAGAGTAAATACCAGTTCCTTTCATCTTGGAGAGAATAAATATATTGCAGATGGTGAGGTAATCAAATACCAGAGAGCTGAAGCCAAACAATACCCTTAAATTATAGGATATACTGGGTCATGACCTGTGTGTTACAATCAACCCAAAGGCCTGTTCACAGGGACCCTCAGCTCATCAGTCTTCTCCATGAAACACTGGATGCTCATTGCATCACCCTTGAGCAGGTACTAGGTGAGGCCTCCTGGAGAGTGCATCACATTGGGCTCACCTTACAGGTGCTTGGTCTTCTGTCTCATGTCATATCATGTCAATCTTTCCTGTTTGAGCATGGCCAGGTCATCCCTTCGGACTGGGAAATGAAGTTTTACCACAGAAAAGTAGCTACTGGCAGGCAAGTTGTGGCCTGGAGAATTGTCCTTGCCACCAGGTTTTTCAGTTTTCTAAAACCAGTCATTTATTCCCAAGACTTCCCTTGAGCAGATATCACTGGATGTTGTCTGTCAAAATGTGAAATGCAGGCAACAATGTGATTTTTTACAGAATTTTCTTGTAAAAAGAAGTTTAAAAATTTCCAAATAGTTCTGTTGAAACTCCAAAATAAACTTCTACAGCTTCTGCTGCTTTCTATGTCACTCTAAGACATTAAGAAATAAAAAGAACTCTGTTTTAAAGGTTTCATCTAAAGAATTAAAGCAACAAAGAAATATAGACAGGGTAGAGATGCAGGTAGCGACCAAGTCAGTGGGCAAGAAGAAGGATAAAAGAGCTGTAAAGAATAGATAACAAAATATCTATCTGTAGTAGGCAGAAAAAATAAAATGAAGTGTAGAAATATTTGGAAATAAACTCTTTGTGAATATTGATCCCTATTATTCATGCAATCTAAAAATGTGCTGGGGAAAAGAAGAGTCCTGTCTTTGTGAAACCCAATGTTCAGAAGGAGAAATGCAGGATGGAAGAAGAGTGCTTGTGGTACAAAAAGTTGTGTTTCATGTATTCTATTATGGAATCTAGTATGAAATTATTTCTATCTCTTAGTTGGTAATCATAGTGTCTTTTGGATGAGGGAAACAAAACATTTCATCAAGAAGAATCCAAATGCAAAATCAGATACCTGTAGAAACAAAGTCTCCAGAAAGTCAGACTTTATGATTTCAATGCATTCCAACTCTGTGTAGCAGTTCTTGCAAATTAGACAAAATGCAGCCATCCAAGACTGCCAGTTTATCAGGTCAATTGGAAAGTGCATCACTTGCCCAAGCCCCATCCAGCACCAGCTGGATCCGAGTCTCTGCCAAATCTCTTCAGACAGTCGTGGTATGTGAGCAAAACCTCGGCTGATCGGGTTTGTAGCACAAACCCAAAATGAGTTTGTCACTCTTCTAAATTCCCACATACACTGGCAGAAAATTGCTGGAAAATGAAATAAAGAAACGACAGAAGCAGTTTAGTTTCCTGTCAGCTACAAGGTACAGACAGCCTTACACAAATATGATACACAAGCAAGCTCTTGTCAGTGTGTCCTGGTTTCAGCTGTGATGGAGTTCATTTTTTCTCAGAAGCTGGTGCAGGGCTGTGTTTTGGATTCAGAATAGTGTTGATAACACACTGATGGTTTGGGTTGCCAAGTAGTGCTTATCCTAAGCCAAGGAATTTTCAGTGACTCATGCTCTGCCATGGAGGAAGTGCAAAAAAACTGGGAGGGAGCATGGCCAGAGGGATATCCCATCCCATAGAGACCCATGCCCACTATATAAGCTGGGTGAGTTACCCAAGAGAGGGGCTGATCATGGTTCAGGATGGGTTTGGCATCACTCAGCAGGTGATGAGCAATTATATAATGCATCATTTGTTTCTTTTAAGTGTTACTTCTTTCCCTTTCTTCTTCTTCTTCATATTATTATTGTTATTATATTAATATTATATTTTAACAAATTGCAATTATCAAACTGTTCTTATCTCAACCCGTGGGTTTTACTTTTTTTTCTGATTCTCCTCCTCATCCCACCAGGTTGGGGCTAAACCACAACATGGCATAATCAGGACTTAGGGAGAAGGTGCTTGGATAGGAATGGCCCATGGCTGTTTCTGTTCCTGGATCTCAGTAGTCTCATCACAGCAGAAGATTTCTCTGCTAATTTACCCCTCTCTTTGCTTCTCAGATAGGCTGATCTCAAGCTGCTCATCCTACAGCTGCTTATCCCCATATGAGAAGAGTGGGAATCTGCCAGGCTCCTGGCAGGGTGTACAGATGCTTGCCATTGCCATGCTGCAGCTCCAGCCTTCTTCTGCTATGTCTAATATTGTTTAAATGTGGGACAGCACATTGTGACTTCTTCTGGACCTCAAGGCATGGCCCAAGTTCTGTCTGTGCACTAAAAATTCAAAATAAAAAGAAATAAAAATAAAAGAAGACATCAGCAAGGTCTTTTTTTCTGCTGGTTGTAGGGTTAGGTCTTGCTCACTTTTAGTGTGGGTGGATGAACACACAAGTGTGTTCTTGGTACAGGATACACAAATGTATTCTGTGTTGTCACACAAGTGTGAGCCACACAGGGGGGTCCTTGAAACACACATTGTATATTTATAAGACTGGGCACATAGTGAGTTATTTGGAATAGTTCTCTTGAACAGCCCTTTCTGGAGTAATTTCTGTTTTAAACAAGCCCTTGTTACTTGATAGTTTTCATTCTGCCAGGTTTGTATCTACCTTTCTTTTAGCCTCTTTCTGGAAGCCACTTACAATTGGAGAGGGTGCAAAAGATGCAGAATCCAATGGATTAGCATTGCAAATGCTCAGTTTTAGTACTAGGCTGAGCTCCTGCTGCTCTCTCAGGTCTCTGCCCAGGTTTTAGGCACTGGAGAGAAACAGGGGAGCAGAAGATGTGCAGTATATGTTTTCACATCAGAGCATTACTCCTGAAAAGAGCTGAGCATTTTATTATTTATTTCCAGGCATATATTGAGAGGCAAAGATGCAAAGTTTCTCATATGATGGGGGCCCAGTTTGTGGCACAAACTGGAACAGGGTGTGGGGTCACACCTCTCATGCAGCAGTGAGTGACTTACATAAGGAAACCTGGGTGATTACAAACAGGTGTCACATCACTTTTTCCATTAAAGTGATCAAATGGGTTGAAATCCCCAAAGATGAAATTACTGAGGTTTGCGCTTGAGGCTACATAGCCCAATTGCCTTCAGCCTCTGGGGAGGGGGAGCTTTGCACAGGAAATGAACTCTGGCCATCTGAATTTTCTTTAATAATTGCCTCAAATTCTATTATGTGTGCAGCACATCAAATAATTACAGGTCTCTTCTACTTCTTTTTTTTTTTTTTAAACTTGTTCCGTAGGACTATTTGCTTGGAATATCAAGCTTAGTTGTTTAGTCCTTGAACTGTTTCTTCCTCTACTGCATTTAGGGATTTATCACTGGTCAGAGTAAAAGCCCATGAAGCACCAGTAGTCTTAAAAGTATAGTGGTATGTGAATTGGATGAACAAAAGTGTGAAGTCAGGCTGTTTCCTGCAGTGTGGATTAGTGGAATAAACCAATTTTTTGGTGTTCATGGGTTTTGAAAAATGTTCCTTTCAGCTGTTTTCAGGATCATCTTTCATTTTGCATTGGGCAAATGAACATAGGGTATTTATCGGAAACAAAGCATTTTATTTCCCAGTGATGATTTATCAGTCAGTGAGTTATTCCTGTGAACCCAGTGGGTCTTTTTGTAATCTCTTGGAACCCTCTTTTACTTCTTCATGCTGCTCCCCACTTCTCAGTGAGTAGGTTTCCATCTCCCTGCACGTGAATGAAGGTTCAGGTTATGTGAATAATTTTCCTTATTATTTTTGAAAATTGGTGGAACCCAGTAGCAGTTTTAAAGGCAGGAGATGCCCTTCCCCCTGCAATAGGCCAATGCCCTTGTCTGACCACCCTGGGTTGTTTGAGAGCCCAGTTTAAAAGCAAATACCTACCCTTGAAAGCAATCCCAGGCAACAGCTCACATTAATCGGTGGGTGGTAAATGAGGCTCTGATTCACTGCACTGCTGGGTGCTGCTGCTCTGATACCAAAGGGTGGGAAATAACAGACAAGCACAGGATTTTCTCTTGCAATCAAGCCCTTTCTGACTGACTCTAATGGATCTGTGCAGGTGCACTGGAGCACGTGTATGCTTGGAGAGAGTTTTGGATTTCCGTTCCCGTTTCAGGCTGGGGTTTTTGGTTGCAGTGTGTGGGTGTAAAATTCACCACCCTGCTAAGCAATCACAGTGATTGCTTTGCATGCCAAGTAGCAGAATTCACCTTTTTGCACCAGGTAACATCCATGAACAAGCTATCCATGAATGCCCAATCCCAGTTCCCCTGTAATTAAGCTGTTCCGTTTCAGCCATAAATAGGGTCTAATTATGGTGTTTTGTAGCACTGCAGCCACTGGACTGCAGTCCTTCTGCAGGTGTGCTGCAGGAAGCCATGGAAATGCAGCTGCCACCAGAGTGTCTGGGAGAGCAGGGCCCAAATTACTCGGGCTGCATAGCAATCAGCCCAAATTGCTGCTGGTTTGATTGGAAGGACAAATAGGCTGACAATAACACACGGCTGTATTGACAGACAGCCCTTCCCCACAGCTGTAAAAGCTGAATAGGAAAAGGTATCACAGGACTCCAGTGCAGAGCCCAGCAGTTAGATTGCCAGTTTCTGTTTTATTTCGCCACCAAATGCTATTACACTTGACATTTATGCGTGTTCACCACTATAATTTTAAATTGTGTTATTGAAATAAAGAACGGTGTGTGAAAGCCACAAATGATAGCTCATTGAGTTCTTTCCTTGTGGCTTTGGCTCATCATGTTTTTTGACTTACAAAAGACTTGGCAATTACACAGCTGGGCACAGTGAGGGGAGGAAAAAACCCAAACAACAAAACACAATACACTTCTGGATCAGATTTTTAAATTAGTTGCATTTTCTTTGCAGTGGAACTGTGTGGTCTGGTAGGGCAGGTTCCCAGGTGGGATATTTCTGCAATCATAAATATTTGTGCATCTGAGCAGATTGCTTGGAACATGCTCTGGGGGAAACTCTGTGGTATGATGGTTTTCTGGTATTTTCTAGTGTGGGCAAAAATTTACATAAGGTTCAGCTCTCAGAGATCAGACTGTTCCAAAAGGTAATATGAAAGAGTACACAAGAATTTGGAAAGAGAGGAGGGTGAGCTGAGGCACAG
Organism: Sterrhoptilus dennistouni; assembly: GCA_013397095.1. NCBI lineage: Eukaryota > Metazoa > Chordata > Aves > Passeriformes > Zosteropidae > Sterrhoptilus > Sterrhoptilus dennistouni. The sequence goes on from VWZU01015737.1 coordinate 1,608,988, forward strand.
AAAAACTTGCAGCAAGCAAGTCACCTAAAAGACAACAAAAAATCCCACTATAAATACATTAGGATCATGTGAAAGACAAAAAAAACCCCAAAACCAATGACATAATGTGGAAAAAAAAGAACAAGATGGCTGACAAAAGGCTAAAATTTTTATTCTTAATTTCAGTCTTCTAAAACAAGTTTGTGACCCTTTAATTAAAGTGATTAAATTTAACAAGGAGACAGATGACCTGGAGAAAAGAGGGGAGGAGAAAACATGTAGATAAGTCAAACATATGTAGTTTAGGAGTGTCTGGGTAAAATTACCTGGGAGAATGAATCACACTTGGGGAATGAACCACGAAGAAGGAAGAAGAAACCTGAGAGAATGTTTCACCAGTCAAGCTGACTCCAGTAGCCCAAAGGAGAATGGATCTATTAATTAATAACCCTGTGGAGCATAATAAGGAGATAAAAAAAGACGCTGTGGCTTTGTCAGGTATAAATTGTGTCATCCCTGTAAAAAGATGGGATCTGCCAAGTGGATAAAAAGTGGTAGGTATGACATATCTTGAATTTTGGCAAGGCTTTCAGCACCATTCCAAATCATTTTTCCCAAAAGGTGTAGAGGTACAATGGTCTCAAAATGGGTGTAGAGATGCCTGAAAAGCAGTAGAGTAACCTACTCATGGTTTTCTGTAAAGCAAGGATATAATTTCACAGGAATGTACGCAGGCATCAAACCTTGGGCCTTCTTGTCTGTATTTTCACTGGTTTGGATGATGGAGGAAAATCTGCCCTGCTAACATTTCTCATTGATGCCAGCCTAGGGTGGGTTACAGACACTGCAGAGTACAGGATTAGAATACACTGTGGCATGGAGCTACTTTTCAAATAGCCTAAAATCATTAAAATAAAGGTAAATTAAAAATTACCATCTACAGGGCTGAAGGGAATCAAATGCAGAGATATAAAATGGGGAATAATTCACTGGGCAGCACAGAAAGAACTGGTGTTAGATCATAAATTAGGTAGATGTTGTTAATGCTGTTGTAAAGAATTTCTTGAGGGATGTTTTAATAAGTGTAGTATTAATAGGAAGTGAGAAATAGTTATTCTATTATAAATATTTTTTTCTGATTTGAGTTCCAGTTTCAGAATAATAAGTACAAAAAAGAATCCAGAGGAAAGCAAGAGTGACAAGATTTGAAAACTAAACAAAATTAAACTAAGCTCGTTTGAAGGCTGAATTTGATTTAAATGAGAAGATTTCAAGGCATCTCCAGAGCACAAGAGCTTCTTAGAAAATGGAGAGTAGTGAGTCAGGAGCAGAACAAGAGTGAATGGACTTTATTTTGAGTAAGAAACAGATAAGTTTATTAGCAGGAAAAAAAAATCTAAGAAAAATTAAGCTTTTTTGACAAGCTTGAAAAAACCGTGAAGTTGTTGATGCCTGATGCTCAATGATTTCTTAATGAAAGATAACTAAAAAAATCAAAACACAATACATGTAATTTTGTACACTACTGTTGCATAATAAAAATTTTTTTGCCTAACATGAGACTGGAATAGAAATAATTTAACAAAGGCAGTTTGCACCCCAGGTTTCCAGATGGCAATTAGCTCTGTTCTATGCTGTTTTCCTGTGTGCCTCTGGGTGGATGTGTGTGAGTGGAACTGTGTGGTGCTGAGAATGGTGAACGAAAACCTGGCCCTGCTGGTATCAGTGATCACTTCTGGTGCCTCCTTCGAAGGGAAGAACAAAAGGAGTAGAGAAATGAAATGCAACCAGTTTGAAACTTGCAAATAATGGGAAGTCACAGCAGCTATGCCTGAAGTCTCCAGATTCAATCCCCAATACAAACAGCAGTGTTTGCAAAGCCTGGGGGTGCAGGGATGCACCAGGCTGGGCAGTGCAGGTCTGTTTTCCCAGCCACTGGCAGGAGGAGTTAATGCCCTTCACAGCAGGTGTGTGAAGGGTGTTGGAGGATGATCAGCACTCACAGTCTTTGCCTGCTGAAATGTGCAGATAATATTTCAGTGGAGCTGAAGCTCTAGCCTTTAACCCCACACAGGGACAGAAGAATTTTTATTTCCTCACTCTATAAGAAGGTACAAGGCTACATTTTAAGAACATTATAATATCTCTATGCTCTTAGTGGGTGATATGCTATTAATAGTTATCAGGAATATCTACAATTTGCATCCTACACGTCTTACAAATAGTGGTTTTCTGGGAAAGGTGCATCTCTGGTCCCTGGTGAGTTCAGCAAACACTGAAACACAGACATTGTTTTGTGAGGAAAAATAAAGCTGTTCTGGTCCAAAATTGGTTTGGGTTCAAAACTATTTCATTTGATCAGTAAATGAAAAACACTCCAATCAGTTCTGTCATTCTTTTAGTCCTAGCTTCAGGCTGCAATATTGGCTAGACTTTGAGGAAGTGGTGGGGTTTATGACATTCTAAAGAAAGAAAACTAATTCCATTTGTAGACTGTCCCTTTCTTAACAAACCTGTTTATGAGAAAACATATGCACAACACAGCATGGATCTTGATGTGGTGGAAATTAAGTTTGAAATTGAAATGCTTTCCATTTCAGAAACGGTATGATATCCTGAAGTTTAAATATGAGCTTGGAAATGTGGAAATAAATTAGCCCTTTTCATGCTCTTACTAGTAAACTTTAAAAAATAAGATTTTACCCTTGAAGGACAAATGATTCAGAGCACTGGAAGCAGAAAGCCTCTATGGATTTGGGTCATACCCTCAATCATTTCTTCTAAACTTGAGCATAGATATGAGAAACACCCCTGGTTCTTTATACATTAAAACCTGGAGCTAAACTTCATGCTTTTGTCACAGCTTGATATTGAGATACAAATCACTAAACAGAAATCTCTGTAAAGCCTCATTATAAGAAGGGACTTGTGTTAGTAGCATTGATTGAGTTGCTGATTTACTGCATCCTCATCGTTGAAGTTCTCAGTCTACTAAATGTATTCCACATGCATCAGGAGAAGCTGGTGTTTGTAAAATCAAATATGCTGAAATGCACACAGTTGTGCATTTCCCAAATGTACTTTGATCTTGATAAATCATGGAATTGTATCATACATTTGTCAGCAAAGGGACTCATGTCTGATGATGAGCTTCTGTCCCTTTGAAATCCACAATAATTTCGCTCATGCCTAATTCTGTTAATTTGTGCTTTAATTTACCTGCATGCAAGCCATGGTTCAATAGCTGTGTTTTAGTATATAAAAAAAAGATGCTTGGTTTTGTTTGTTGTATTATTGTTATTATTATCATTAACTGGAGCCTGACAGATATGTAAACACATATGTGGTCCGAAATATCCAAAACAAACTCTAAAATACAGAGGTTGCAATCTCCTTTGGCAGAACAAGCAATAAAGAGTGTTATTTCCTAGCTTTGTCAAAGAAGGAACTTGATTCCTCTTTTATTATATTTCCTTCATTCAAGGACATGTTCAGATGAAAGAGGGATTTTATAAGGTTTTTCAGTGCTATTGATCAAAATAAATGCAGGCGTGGGCATTTTTTTCCCTAGTGCAACTAGTCAGAAAAACAAACACACATTAAATTGGAAGCACTTTGGCCATAGTGATATTAGTGATAAATAGATTTATTTCTACTCAGGTCTGACTGTTGTACCTCATACTTCCTGTAGAAACAAAGTGGAGAAAGCTTTAGAAGAGGAAAATGAGGAAGAGTATTGTCTTGGTTCAGACTTGCAAGTCCTTAGTTCCAGCATGAAATTTTAATTGTGGTCTGAACAAGATGAGTCGTTTGTGACTCCTCTAAAATAGAAAGGAATTTATTTCTGTTTGTAATCTCTTTCATCACTTGGGGTTTGTCACTCTTACTGTGGAGAACACTCTTAGACTACTCTTGTATGACACTTAATGGTCAGGGTACAGAAATTACTAGAAAGATGTGGATCTCACTTTTGATGTTTATATTCAGAGCATAAGCACAATAAAAAATTCAAAAGTAACTAAAGCACAGATTATGGCACATACTTTATTTGGAGAGCCTTCATGCCTTATAGTTTGATGGTAAGGAAATATTTTTTTCTAAAAATCTCAAGGTAGTCTTATTCAATCAAGAATAAAGAATTCCTTCTGAAAGAAGGAAACCACAAGGAAAATCACAACAAACCACAGCAGGTTCCACTTCAGTGAAACAGACATCTGAAAAGCTTCTGAAATACATACAGAAGGCATTTATAGGGTAAAATGTGAGCAAGACACTGTGCCATAGGCTCATATTCATGCACTGCACACATATCAGTTCAGTTAACCTCTCTCTGATGAAATAATTACATTGAGAACATGATGATGTGCTGTTTTAAGTCTGCCATTGCTGATGGCTTATTATTTTGTCTACTTCAGCTTAAAAAGGTGCAAAGAATGTGCAACCAGTATGAGCAAAGCTCTGGTCCCTCTCTAAGGAAGTTTGACATACAAGACTTTCTCCAACAGCCTGACTGGAATATCTGAAGAGGAAGAACAAATGTGTCTTGGATGTAAAAAGTGAACCCCAAGTTTTGCCCTGTGCAGACTCCTCATTTGAGCTGTGGAATGTTTTTTTGTGCGTATGCCAGAGGAACCTGAGCTGTCCTGAGAGCTGCTCAGAGGAGGATCTCACCCCTCTTGCTCCACACCTGGTCTTGTGACAGATTTGTCAAATTTGGGACTTTTAAACATTTGCATCTGTTTCACCCAGGCAGCTCCACTGTCTGTTGAGTTAAAGTGGCTTTTTTACTTGACTGGATTTCTCTGTTTGCATTAGCTGGCCCTTTGTGTTGTACTTGTTTGCCCTAAGAACTATAAACCATTTTAAAATGTAGCTGTTATGAGAGCACTTTGTATCCTTCAGCATAATTACGTCTAAGCCAAGAATTGTGGTGAGACAAATTCACCCTTGTGCCTTCTGTTAAAGATGTTTGTAACTCATGTTTATACTGGCAGTCAACACATTTTCCACTCTGTGACTTCCAAAAGCCTTGAAGATCTTGATTATCTTTACAAACAACATCAAAGATGGCAATTTACAACAGAAAGTTGAACTCTCCCTTGTTTGGGGATTTCAATTATTTTCTAACTCTACTATAGTGCCCATTGTTTTTAATATCTTTGAGTGTGTTAAGTGATAGTCAGCATGTGTCTTGATGAGAGGAGATTGAGATAAACCTTACAGCATTTCTGACAGCTGCCTGCTTAAGAAGAGCAATGGCTCATAAATCCATATTGGGACAGTGGGAGGACTTTTCCTCCCTTCCCTTCCCTTCCCTTCCCTACCCTTCCCTTCCCTTCCCT
>VWZU01015737.1:1614411-1660717 GCA_013397095.1 Sterrhoptilus dennistouni
CTTCCCTTCCCTTCCCTTCCCTTCCCTTCCCTTGTAATGAACAGTTCCCTAGTGGGAACTGCACTGAGACAGTCTGACTTGAGTGAAGGGGATGTTTAAGACACAAAACCTCCAGCCCCAGTTCAGTGTAGATGCTCTGAGTGAACTCATCAAAGCAGCTGGCAGCTGGATAAAGGCATCTCTCACTATACAACACGTCAGTTTTTCTTCTCTGGTTTATAGATGTCAGATCTTGTTTCTTTGATTTTTTTTTTCTTCTAGTTCTCTCCATCTCTGGTAGTAGCAACGGAGAAGGATGAAATCTGCAGTTTTTTCATAGTCAAGCAAGACAGTGGTATTTAATTAGAATTAGAAAAGACAATAACACCATTTTGCTTTGGCTTGTATTCTTACAGAACATCAAAGTACCAGTAAATGGCATGTCCTTTGGTTAAATGCAAATGTTTCCAGAACAGGAGAATCTTGGCTGCCAGAACTATTAGTCTATGGACATGGTATCTTAATAAAGTAGTCAAGGTCGTTATTTATCCATTGGTGTTCTCAAATTACAACCTCTAAATTACCTTCAGGTAAAAGCCAATATAATTTTTTAACTCTTTTAACAAAGACCCCACTGGGCTTGGTTCTGTACAAACATGGAGCAGACAGATGGTCCCTGCCCTGGAGAGCTGGACTCTGACACCTTGCATTTCTCCTGGTGACTTTCTATGTTTTTCTGATTAGGACATAAGCACTGGCAGGCCAGGAGACCTTGTTAGATCCTCCTTTCCTCTGCTTCCTCCATATGTATGGAACATTCAGCTGAGGTTTGGTGTTTTAAAATTTTTTGTCCTGTTCTTTCACAGCCCAGCACTACATTACAAACTCAGACTCTGAATGGGGCCGAGTCGATGCAATCCTTCCTTGTTACTGCATCCCATAAAAGCTCTCTCCATTTTCTGGTGTGTTATTCTTCATCCTTGAACAAACTGGCCTTTTGGATGGAGGTAGAGACATTCAATACATAATTCACTATACAAAGTTACTCTTTGATGTTGAGTAAATTGTAAGATCTGCAACTGTACTGCTTTGTGTTAATAAAACACAGATATTATATTAGCAGGCCTGCTATCTATTATTAATAAATTAGGCCTTATTTTTGTCTCTAAATAGATTAATTGGGGGGGGGGGGCTGGAAACACATAGGAAATGACTTGCAGTTTGTTGTGGGGAAGAAATTCCCTGTCTTTCCTTCCCTTTCTTACCCTTTTTACTTGAGTTGGCCATAAAGTTTTATACCTTTTCCAAACTGAACACAGCATTTTTGTTCCACTGTTCTGGTTCTTCTTTCCTTTCTCTCTGCTATCACCTCTCTGGAGTTTGTGCATTTTTCTCTTTTTTTGGAAAAGAGGGAAAGAGGAAGAAGGGAAGACAGAATAAAGAGGAAGATTAGAAAGAGGGTAGAAAAAAGAGAAACTTTCTGATTCACTATGATTTTTTCTAAAATCTTGATTTTTGTCTGAAATACTAACACAGAAATTATCTTTAAAAAAAAAATCCTCACTACTTTTATTGGAAACGTTTTATTGGATTTTTAAAGTTCTCTTGTGGATTTTTTTTCCTGTGGTGTTTCCTTCAATTTTTTATCCATTGAGGTGTTTCAAGTCTAGTATATTATGTATCTTTCCAGCAGACCTCACTCTGAATCCTAGTTCCCTACTGACTCTTGGGCTGTAGGATGCCAAAGTGCAGAAGGTGCTTCCCGTACTCCTCTGCCTGTGTTTGAATTAAATGCAGATTTTCATTTTATTGGGGCAGAATCTGCATAATTTGCCTTCTGTTTCTACCATGCATGGTAGGATTTATTAAAGCCGGGATTGTGCCTGTCAGCCTTTCATTTTAATCTGTTTGTTATTCATAATTTCTATATCTCTTCTATCTTACCCTGTTTTCTGCCTGTTTCTCCAAAACTGCCCAGTTTTCTGAGTGTTTATTCTTCCTTGGTGGCTGCCATGCTGTTTTTCTCTCCTGATATCCACTGGCTCCTTTGGCTCATCTACCCCCAAAGATCAAGTTCTTTCCCTGCTTCCCCTTCCCATCTTCCATCCTCCCCAGGTCAGGATCCCCTGCACTCTGTTGGTTTCCCCAGGGAGATGTGGTGCCTGGTGCTAATTAAAGGGTTGGTAAATAGTTCCCTGCTGAGTGTAAAGGATGTCAGATGAAAGGTTATGCAATGAACTCAATTAAACTGACAGTGGAGAGCTGGGGAGGCAGGAGTTCAACTCCTTATCCCAACTGGCAGTTCTTCAACCTCCCTAGCTATTATTAAGGAGGAAAAAAAAAAAAAAAAGCTAAACCCTAGAGACATCCCTAACTGCCAGTGCAAATATTCTCATGAAAGTACAATAAAATCCTCAACACGTAGATAGGACTAAGCAGTGCACTTGACAGTCCTTAATCCTGTTGACTTAAGGCATTCTCTGAATATTCGTTTCACATTTCTGTAAAAAAGTCTGAGAAGTGGGACAGGAGATTTTCTGTCAGAAATGGTGCATCAGCATCAAATCCATTTTGCAGATGTAGATTTTACTGAAAGTAAACAGAGGGATTTGGGAAGATAAGAGGAAACACCTTAGATCCAATTACGTATAAAAGAAGTAGTCTCAAAGTCAAGAGATTTTGTAAGTCACAAACACTATGTCAACTTTTGGCTTCTCCGTGCTGTAGCTGACCATATGATTCACCATGAATATAATCACATTTATAGATGTTAGGGGCAGAAAGGATTGTACTATCTGAATTCCTGCATGCAAAGGTCATTAAACTTTTACCTGACATCCTTGTATTCACCCCAATGAGTTCCAATACAGATTTTAAAACACACGGGAAGGCAAAAGTAAGGGATTAAAGTACAGATGCAGCATATCTCCTTTGCAGCCTAAGTGCTAAATTTTTGAAGAAGAAATGCTAAATAGATAATTCTGGTTTGTAGTTGTAAATATAATCATGTATCCTTCCAATGTGGTATCGTGGATGGACAAAAAATGTCCTGTCCTTTTAAACACAAATGATTTTTTTTCTATTTTCTTCCAGAATTTTAACAGGAATTGGGAAATAGGGTAATAGGTCATTACAGTCTTCCTGGATGCCTGTTCTGAAAGCCGCTTCATGCCATATGTGTCAGCTCATTTGGTAATATTATTAGGTAATAAAGGGAGGGATTAAATTCACAGATTAAGACACCAAAATATCAGTGTCTACAGGAGTGTCTATTCCATTACATCCTGTGCACATCTAGCCAATACAGCCAATTGTGCCTAGAGAAATAAAGATGATTTTCAGGTTAATACAGGTCCTTAATTTTAGGTATTTTAATTTGCAAGCTGTATTCCACCCTTGGTGTCCCATGACCTTCTGATGACAACCCTTAAGAACCAGGCACAGATTTCCTGGAGATGCTGTGGGATTTTTAGCCTTGTTTCCACCCCACTGTGCCCACAAGTGGGTTTGGGCATTTGCCTTGTCTGTATCAGATGCCACATTTGGGGAGCTGCAGGGAACCTGTGACTCTGGGAACAGCAACCCACCACATCAGGGATAAGGAGGTGGAGAGCTCAAGCTTTTCCCCTTTGGATGCTCTGCCTTCCTCAGCCATGGGGTTGTTTCTACCTCTGGTATTCCAGACCTTCAATTACCTCTGCCCTCACCAGTGAGTCTGGCCACCTCCTCCAGCCTGTTCCCCTTTATGAGTAAACTGTGATTGACTTTGCTCCCCACCCTAGAAGCGATACAGCAGGACCAGTGACATTGCCAGAAGACCAAGGGCAGCATCGTTTTAATAACACAACAACTCCCTCTTCACAAAGCAGATGAAAAAAAATGAAGAATCAGACTGTCCTTGCAGCAAATTCAATGTTATATCATGGTTTCCCAAATCGTGCCAGGAATTTTCCTGCCAGCTGTGAAATACTCAGTCTTCACTTCAGTATCTTCCCATGCAGACCTAACTAAAGTCTGCAGACACAGTTTGTCAGATCAGAGAACATTTCCCTGGGGTTGGGGAGTAGTAGTTATTACTTCGGTTGCTTTCTCTAAAGTTACCACCTCAACTGAGACTAAAAGGAAAAATAATCACCGATTAAGCTTATTTGTATTTACTATATATGATTGAGTTGGGGTTTTTTAGGCTGGCAGATCTTTGACTTGATTCTTTTCTCATGCAAATTGGATTTTCTTTATATAAAAGTGCCAACATTACTAGAAATACTATTTTTAAAGTATTCTACATATCTGAAGGGTTCATTAAAATCAATATTTTTAACAATCCCTCTTTCTAATACAAAAGCCAATACATTTCACATACCATCTGGAATTAGACAGTGAATTCTTTCAATATTTAGGCATTTAATTAAACTGAATGGATATAATGGCTTTCCAAAATATTTTTGTGACAGTTATACTTTACCAAGCATAAAAAAGTTATGAGAAAGTCAAAGTTATTTATCATACTTTCATCTGCTTTCAAATAATGCCTTTCTTCTTGACAGGCTCTTGATGGGATTGTTTGCTAGGATACAGAAAATGCTGCTCCCAAAGAGATTTGCTCCTGTAGCACCTTCCTCTTTTTCAAAGTGATAACTCTAAAAAACCTAAAAGTGGGTTATACTCTTTGCACTGCTAGAATTGGAGGATATTTTGGTGACATTTCTTTACACAAATACTGATTTATGAGTTTCTAATACTTGCCATATTCCTAGTGCGGTAGAATAATGTGGAACACACTGAAGTTATCCTGGGCCCTACCACCTACAAATGGTCTGAGTTTGCAGCCTGCTTCCACCTAGATAGTAACTTCTGATCCTGGAAATCCCACAGAATAATCTAGACACTTCTCAGGACAAAAAAAATAATGTACAAGGAGAAGCCCTTGACAGTAGGTCTGTAAACATAAATCAACCCAATAGCTGGAAATTTTGAATTTTACTCTTTTTTTTCACAGAAGTTTATTTTTTCTCCATGTGTTTTGTTAGAAAAAGATGTGTCTTTTCATTCTTTGTGTATTTTATCTCAGGACCTCGATTAAGCAAACAAATGAAAGCACAGCATTGCTCATTCTGTGGTGAGACAACAAGAAGGGGCTTTTACAGTTACCTTGAATTCTGAGGCCCAAGTGACAAGTTCAGGTAAAGCCATGGGGATCCCAAGTAGAAAATCCTTATTTTTCAGGTATCACAGGCGTTGACTCTGCTGTTTCTTTCAGGAGTCCTTCATGTCTGCCTATGTAATTGTAAAGGATAAGCTTCAGGACACTGGAGTTTATGTGACCATGCATCATTGCAAGTGATGTAGTGACATTCCTCTGGCACACCTCCAGACAAAGCAGAGAGATAAAGAGCAACAATGTCATTGCAACCAGATAAAATGTGTTTTATCTACAGACATTTCAAGGAAAAAACCAGACCAGAGCACTACCTAGAGAATACAGTTAAAACAGCAAAACTCATAAAAACTCACCATTCTGTGGGTGTGTGTGGTTCCTGACAGTCATTCAATAGGGCTTTTGATGAACCTGCCTTTTTGAGCATTCATGAACAGTGAGCTTTTAGCCATGCATTTTCCTTGAACATTGAGCTTACCATATTACCCAACTCTTTCTCGATGTAAAGGAGTATTTGTAGAAATCCAGAACTTTAAAAAATCCCAGTTGTCTTGTCAGTTGATGAGCAAACATAGCAAGAAATTTTTTTAAAATTTCTTTTCTTTTCTATAAGAATTGAGAAAGAGCAGCAGTTTCCAAACTTAGTGATCACTGGCAAACCATACTTCTCTGATAGAAACCAATCAACAACCTTAAATCTGTCAGATTCAGCAAATTTATGGTGAAGCAGTAACAGTACCTGTTGGAACATTTGCGTGGTTCAGATGATAGCTGAAGAGTCACTTATATAGATCTTCACACAACAAATCATAATTCTGCTCATGGACCTGCCCTGGCATTGGCTTGCGCTTCAGAGATAAACAAGACTGAAAACTTAAGGGCAGAAGTTTTGGTTTTACCCCACCAAGTGGAGAACATATGACTACAGCTCCAAGAATGATGAAAAAGGTTTGTTTTTTTTTTAATTAAATAGCAGAGAGATGAGTTTGATACTAATGCACTAGGAAGGTCATAAGATATTTAAACAGTGCAATTGAATACCAAAGGCCATCTACAAAAAACAAGCCCTTCTCAGGAGACAGCTGAAACTCTGCCCTCCTTGCGGTGTGTTGGATGGTGCCGTTACCTGCATTTAGGCAGCTGAAACAAACCCTAAGGATGGAATCTGAACTGTAGGCACCTCGGTGTGATCCAGCCCACCAGCTCCCATGATAGTGGAGGTTGTTGATTAAATTAGTGGAGTCAGAAGAATTCAGATCACCCTTACCCAGAAATCTATGCCTCATCAATAGAACTGTGCCTGGAACTTCATTAGCTGCATTGCTGCACCTGCACGGTCTGTAGTGGGAACTTGGAGATGTGGTTTGTGTGGTGACACTCAGGGATCCCTCTGCAAGGCCAACCCCACTCCAAAAGCTGCATAATCCTCTCTACCCTTTTTGGTTTTAGCATTGCAGGAGACTCTGCAGATGAAGTCTTGTGGAGGTCGTCATAGTGGAAGTGGCAATAAATAGGTTATTTGGCCTGAAGAATGCCTATGAGGGATGTGGGTACTGTATGATAATTATACTTGCCATTTCCACGTAAAATTCATCAAAAGTGAAACAGTTAATTAAGTGATTGTCCCAGTTCAGGGTTTAAATTTCACAGCTGAGGGTCTGTTGAGGAGACCAGAACAGATATTGCTCTTCCTTTGACTCTCTTGTCTCACTGGCAACTGCACATTGAGGATGAATTCAGTGGTTTTGCTTAGATGACATATTTTAGGTTTTTTTACAGCCCTTGCAGCTAGAAACAGCCCCTCCAAACAAGAGTTGCAATGTTATTTCATGCTAATGAGATAAATGTGACAGCAACCTGAAAACGTCACTAATCACAGCTCTGCCTAGGGACATGAGGCAGGAAAGCATTATTTCTGCCCTGTTTGGTGGAGTATTAAATACTGATTAGACTTCAGTGAGAGTAACAGGTATAACAGGGAAAATGAGCCATCCCTGTTTCAAGCAGTGCCTGCTTTTGTCGCAGTGGGTAGTTTAACCTGTTTAGGATGTATTTTTCTAGCTATAAAAACGTCTGCAGATGATTGAGAATCACTGACTCCGCAGCACGACTCCACACTTTTGGATCTCTTAGCCTCCATTAGTTACAGTTCTGCTTCTCCTCAGAAATCCTCTTTCTTTGCCCTTTTTTCCCCACTGTTGCAAGCAATCGGGCACTGCCATCCTGCTGCTCCATGCATGCATCATTGTGGCTGCCTCTCAGACTTTATATTGTGAGGCTTGGAAGGCTTTTGGAGAGAGTGGAAACTCCTGCTCATCCTTAAATTGCCCCTGGTAAGCGGTGACTGGCTTTCTGTTGTGTTCGCTGCCTCTCTTGCAAGCTCAGCTCAGCCTGAAGAGTGAGTGAATGAGGAACTCAAAGGTGGTGCAATATGCTTTTCAAGCCATTTATAATGCTTAATGAAAAAGTGTAAAACCAGGAAGGAATGAACCTTTCTGTCTTCCTCAGATCCTTTATAAAGGCCCTGATTTTAATTTGAGTTTAACCTCATTGAACCACGGTCCTTTCTCTCATTTTTACTGACACTTCCAGGCAATCCATTAGGACTACATCTAGTGATAATTAAGGAAAGTTCAGTAGGAACAGATTGTGCTCAGGGCTTCTCAACAGTTACCAATAATGATGTTAGAATGAAATAGCTGCTCGAAATACAGTGTTTACATAGAGTGAGAGGGATGGATGCAGGGAAGATGAAGGTTTATGGTGCAGGCAGTTTGTGTTCTGCAGCTATCCTTGGGAAGTCACTTTTTCCCATGTCCCTTTGTTCTTCTCTAGTCTTCTGTCTGATTTTTTAATTTTATTTTAATGGTGGGACTTAATGGCAAGTAGTGCCTCCTGGTAGGTATTTACATGACAACTAGTCCACAGGCTCCAATTTCAGAAAGGGCTGTGGGCAAAATTATAACTATCATTAATTATCCCTTCTGTAAGTAATTGCATTTTTTTGGATGAGTAGCTTGTTTGCAGAACTATCAGTCTGCTAAATAATAGCACATTTGCATATTAAAAAATGTAAAGAGCAAGGAAAGTGTCTGCCCTGGAGCATCTGAAGGATACAGTAGTTAATGCAGGACCCTACCAGTCCTCTATTGCTTTCTTTACTTTTCTTAGGCACTATTGATTCAAGGGAAACTATTTATTGAAGTCAGTTCAGTATAAAACCGGCAACTTTTCTGATGGTGGATTTGTGGTGGACTGAGCCCCCTCATTCCATACTCACTGTAGCTCTGCAATGAAATGGACAATGAGTCTTGTGAGATGTAAGGATCCAGGGACACTGAGGTGATGTTGAACAGTTTTTTAATATTTCTCACTCATGGAACTTGAAATTTGATCTCAACAATGCTTAAATGAATTTAAACATCACCACGAGTATCAAAGACTTTTGATTTGCATGTGGCTATTATGAAAAAGAGTTTGATTTCATACTTTCAAGGTTCTTTGTTGTTCAGCTGTTTGGTCCTCTTTGAGGGCTGTGGTTATTCTTTTCAGACTGTGGATATTGAGGTCAGTGAGGGACCAAGCTGTTTCTGGTTCTCCTTGAAATGCAGGTGGGAGGAGGGTTTGGGATGTGACGCTCACATGCTCCTTCCTCTGGCATCTATTGTTTCCATTCAAAGGGGAAATAAAACTGAACACTCAGTTTAAATACAATGCTTAAACCTGTGAGATTATTTTCATTGAATGTGAGGTAGGCAGGTGAATTTCTAAAGCCTCTGAGGTAGTTTTGACTGTAGGAAAAAAATTGTGAGTGGTTTTATGTCTCACTACCCCATGGTACTTATGTAAATGGCCATTTGAACTGGTAGGTGCTTGGGAATTCTAAAAATGCACTTTTGAGATATAGAAGCTATTTTTATGCATTATTAGGTAATTTCTGAGTCCATCCTGAAATGACACATCCCTCGTTGTTAAGCAGGAGGTGGCTGTTGGATCCTATTAGAGGGGGTGTGTTGGGGAGAAGCCAAAGTGGGTTTGCTCAGCATGGGAAAGTCATCCAGGAGCTGGGAGTCAGTGAGGTGGGCAGGGCAGAGCAAGGCAAGCAGAACTGGCCCAAGGATGGCAGCCAGGCTCTGTCAGACATATCTATAGGATAAATGGATCCACAGTCAAGCCAGAATTGAAATCTGCAGGTTGGGACCAACAGGACCCGTGGCCGGGCTCAGGCATGGAGTCAACATCATTCAGGCAGGGAACAGGAGCAAGGGCTGGAGCACAGGCACCTCCCAAGTGAAGGGGCCAGCCCCTGATGGAGCCTCTCCCAGGTGGTCTCACATGGCCTCTTTCCCAGTGTCCTGGCTCCAGATTGGAGCCAGGCCACATCTGAGCTGGCCTGGGCCCAGCCAAACCTTCAGACAGTCAAACCTGCAGAGTGGAGACAAGGTTCTGCAGGGTCTGGTGATGCACCCAGGACCACTGGAATCTGGGGAGGGAAAGCTGCCTTTCATTGCTGCATTCCCTCTGCATGCCTCCAGTTATCTACAGGATTGCCTGTGCCTGGTATCCCCACAACACAATGCTGGATTTTACAGACTCTCCTGGGGCACCTGCAGTGAATGCCCCTTGCAGTGTCTTTTCTCAGCTATGGCTTTTGGGTGTATCTTAAAACTGATGTCTTGGCTACTGGCATCATCTCCAGGCTGTCAAATAAAGGTAGAAATGTTTTGGAACCCTGGGCACTGAGCATTTTAGACTTCCTCTGCTTACAGGCACTGACCCCCAAGAAAACACTACATCTGACCTGAGACCTTGGAAGAGGTTTCTAAAATTGAATGATAACACTGGGATTATGGGTGTGTAGTTTGAATAGAAGTGTGTAATATCACATGGTGGAAAACTTGGCGTTTAAGGTTTTAGTATGTAGTATGTAAATATGTGAAGCAAGATGGAGGATTTGGGGCATAGGCTAAGTCCTCCTTTTTCACCTTCTTCATCTTCCTCTTCATGGGTTTGGGTGGTATCTTGTAACTGGATAGAATAATCCACATTGCAGGCCATGGGTGGTTGGTTATTGGGTTAAAAGTAAAAATAATCTAGGTGTCGTTTCGTAATTGGACAGTTTGTTCTTAAAAGGCCTTGTAGAGAGATAGATCTGGAGCCATTTTTCACTTTGAGCTAGAACTCACAGCTTGTGAGACTGTAACATAGATAAGAATTAATAAACATCTGAGTCCGAACATGAAACAATATCTCTTGAGCATTTAATCCCAGCTCTGACAGGGAAAGAAGATAAAGCTACAGAGATGATCCCTACTCTTTCCTCTGTGTGCTTCAGTGTGGAGAACTTGATTAGAGACACACTAGTCACTCCTGTACTTCCTATGCAGAAGGAAAACTTTTTGGTGTCTGTTGCTGTAATGGATGAATCAGAGGTGATAACGTGTCTTCCTCTGGGGTCCAGGAACACACATGAGTGTGTTGAAGGGTGGTCTCTTGTGTGGAGATCATGCATCAACTCCAGGGAAGCTTTCAGGTCTTGGATGCTGCAGTTCAGTCTCTTCAGTCCAAATTGTTTTGGCTTTCTTGTCTCTAGGAGCTGAAGTCACATTCAGCTGGAAAGTTAGGCTGTGTTTGTGCTGTGTGTCTCTGGAAACAGAACCTTTTGCTTCAAATGCAAACACTTGCTAAGAGAAGAAAAAAACAACTATAAAATATAGGGTATAAAATATGCCATTTATTTGTATGAGACACTATACGATGCTATTTTTATGTGAATAAAAAATATCCAGGAGAAGTCATTTCTCCTCCTGACTTCTGCAAAATCACTGTGCAGTTTTGAAGGAAAGGTGATTCTGCTGTATTTGACTGCTTTGCTGTGTCTTCATGAGACATGCAGAGAAAAACCTAGGGGAGCAGATGGCCCAAAATACCACATAGCATCCTCCTTCTGCTGTAGCAAGTTACAGATCCTGTGTCTCCCTCCAGGCCACTCTGGGATCTCCTGAGAGCCAAGTGGATGGGCTCAGACTGAGATATGATGTGTTGTGATTCTAGAGATATTCTGGAGTCTCTGTCAGCACCATCTGAGATAACTTCATGTTTCCTGTTCTTTGGCACATCAGTTTCCTGCTTAGAATACAGAAAGTTCAAAAACTCCATCCCTCTTTGTTTTATTTGTTGAGAACATCATGTTGAAAGTAGGCTGCTTTGTGGTATAGAGGACTCCAGAGTCCAGAGCTTCTGAAGGCTCATGTACCTGGGGGTGAAAAGGAGGATGAATATTTATATTGGTATGTTCAAGAGTGATGTCCCAGCACATTTGCACCCCTGAATGCAGAATGAATGTTCACAGCCAGCGTGTGCATGGTGCAGACAATCAGTGGAATGTCAGGGCTGCAGCCAGTGCAGAAGGTTTGGCACCTCAGATTTTTTCTATTTTCCAAGTAAAAGACTTTAGGAAATCAAGGATATGCAGAACAAAAGTATTCTAGAAGAGCAGACTTATTTTCTAATGAGCTTATCATAAAAACATAATCTGTTCACTGGAAAATGAAAATGTTTTCTTGTTTGCTTTGATAGGGAGAAATGGGAGGTAACATTAGGTGAAATTTATTCTTAAGAACTTAAATAGGTACTTCTTCCTTGAAGTTCCCAGTGTTGCCTTTGGCTAGAGTGACTGAAGTTAAAATATAAGGTTCTTTTTTGAAAGGCTTTTGAATTAATGAAGATTCTCTGCTGGGCTTTCTTGTTCAAAACAAAGCAGCGTGTCTGTGCAGGGAAGAAAAGGAAATGGTTAAACACTCAAGGAAAGCAATGACAATGCGTAGCAGCAGAAAATACCTTCCTTGTAACCTGAAAAGAAGAGAAAAAAATACCTTCCTGAAAAGAAGAGAATCCTGTTGTGACATTCTGTGTGGAGCTGGCAGAGCTCCCCTCTTCAGTCTGGAAAAGTAGAGCTTTAAAGAAGTTAAAAATGAACTTGAGTGAGACATTAAACTTCTAGGAAGATGATACCTGCAAGAAGAAGCAGAGTTTGTACAGGGAAAGGCAAACAAAGCAATGCACAAACTTTGCAGCAAGTTCCAAATGGCAGGAAACTCAAAATCATTGAACTGTTTTTAATACATGAAGAGATCTTCGTGCTGTGCTGAAGTTACAACACAATCCAAATCCATAACTTTGCTCAGTAATTTTAAGAATTTAAATTTGGGTTCAGACAGTGTTGTAGTGAGTAGCTTAATGAGTCAGCTACCAGACAGTATAAGCTGTCTGGCCAGGAGGTGTCACATTTGTGATCAAAGCCTGGGAGTCTTGTCACTGCATTTTCCACATATCAGCCTGGAAGAAACTTAGTAAACCTCATTTAAAAAATATTGTCTTCCCTGACAGGTTATTTGCGGTTCCTGTTTTTCACAAATTTTGAGGTGTACTGCTTTGCAAGTTCTTATTTTTTATAAGGTTAACATTCACAAAAGACCATAGGATCGTGTAACTTTTTTTTCTTCTTTTTTTATTTCACCTGTCTCTGGGTCAAACTCTGCAATTCTTGCAATTTGTCATCCAAGAACACATCCTGTCTTATCTGGAGCTATAAACACCAGAGAATCTTCCATTCCCTCAGCATTGCTATGCACCTGGTTGGAAAACCAGAATCTCTGATATTTCTGATTTGATGTGCAAGACATTTTGTTTGGCTGAAGGGAAATATCTCAGTGCCCTTAAACCAGCTTTTTTTCCAGATGCTGGAGTGGATAATGATGGGGGCATTTAGACATGTTATTGTGCAGGCTCTGTGTGCTTGATGCCACACCCAGACACATCCCTGCTGCATCCAGGACACACACAGGGGGGACAGCTGGATGTTCTGTCAGACAAGGCTGTGACACCTGGGAAACAGGTCTGCAGTGAAAATGGAGACACTGGGCATCTGCCCTGTGACAGCTACACCCTGCTCTGTCCTCATCCTGACAGTTCAACTCAAAGGAAGGTGTTTGCCTTCATTTTGACAAGCCAAAACATTCTCTTTCAGTGGTGCTGTTACAAAAACTGAAATATGTGAGCTGAAAGACACATGGAAAATGTTGGTTTTTCTGGAGATTGTGTTTCCTACTGCAGAGAAAAAGTTATCTGAGTGGTGGTTTATTCCCAGTTGACTCTAGCACAGATTCTGTCTGAATCTTAGTATTGCCATCTGGCACCCAGTTGGAGAACCACAACAGCATATGCTTCTTTTATGTTGCTATTTGATATTTATGAGTAAGACAACTTAGTAATATATTTGGCTAACTACTTTTTAAAATCCCATGTCCAGAAAATTCATTGGAAATGTGGTGCAAAACTTGGTTGAATGCAAGTGAGCAGGAAACTTGTTTTCAACCTGCAGTAAAGAGGAAACATAAAGCAAAGACACAGCACACAATGTCACTGCAACCTGCAATGGTGATCATGCAAGGCTTCATTGCCCAGGTGGAAAGTGATGAGCAGTCAGATAAAATCCTGAGCTTCCAAATCAGAACCATTGACAATAATGTTCTAGTTATAAATCATTGCTTTTAAATGTAATGGTATTGTGTTGGCCCCCTGTCTTCCACGCCCCTGAAAAAGATAAGTCTGTTTTCTAGAGAAAATAGAAAATACTGGTTGAGGGGAAGCCATATGAGGAGTAGCTGAGGTCCCTTGGTTTGTTCAACCTGGAGGAGACTGAGGGGAAACCTCAGTGCAGTTACAGTTCCTTGTGAGGGGAAGAGGAGGGGCAGGCACTGATCTCTTCTTTCTGGTGAGCAGTGGCAGGATCTGAGGGAATGGCCTGAAGTTGTGGTTTAGGTTGGATGTTAGAAAGAGGTTTTTCACTCAGAGGGTGGTTGGGCACTGAACAGGCTCCCGAGGGCAGCACCAAACCTGACAGAGTTCAAGATGTGTTTGAACAATGTTCTCAGACATCTGTTGTTACTCTTGGGGTGTCCTGTGCAGGTCCAGGAGCTGGACTGGATGATCCTTGTGGATTCCTTCCCTTGCTGGTGGAGAACAACAATTAGGAACAGGGATGGACACTTTTGGCCTTTTATGTTCTGCAAGGAGTTCTTCTGGGTGTTGCATGAGCTCCTCATGGTTTGAGGGGATAATGTTGGGAGGTGAGTGCTCAGTGAGTATTGGAGCACTTCACAGTCCATTGGTTTGGACCTGAGACTATAATTCTGTTACCACAGCAGAACTAGGAGCTGTGGAATGTGTTTCAGTACCATGTG
The DNA here is from genome assembly GCA_013397095.1 of Sterrhoptilus dennistouni. Classification (NCBI taxonomy): domain Eukaryota; kingdom Metazoa; phylum Chordata; class Aves; order Passeriformes; family Zosteropidae; genus Sterrhoptilus; species Sterrhoptilus dennistouni. Next base: position 1,628,794 of record VWZU01015737.1, read on the forward strand.
GAAACCCCTGAAGAGTTCACTGGGCTGTTACAGGAATATGCTATAAGTTGTTATTAATTAATAAAGGGAATAATTTTTTTAACAATTATTATTAGTAACAGTCTTGGATGCAAAAATGTAAAACTCTGACTCTTTAGACCTTCAGCTGAATTAATAGGTATTAAGGAAAGGACATCCACCAAATTTGCTGGAAGGTTGCTCAGATACTAAGGGACTACATGAATCCATATATTACTTTAATGGAGCCGCATTTCACAATGCAACACAATTTAACAGATTTAAATTGCAAAACAATGAATGCACTATTTTCTAAGAGCAGTATAAAAACTAAAGCTACCTTTGGTAGAGTCTGTGCAGAGGAAATGAGAAAGGAACAGATGGGAAAGCATTTACATAGGAGATGGCAGGCAATTTCATTTTTTCTATTGGCATGCTAATTAATGATCTTTCCAAAGCAGGAATGCTGTATAAATCTCCTAAAGGAAGGATAATAGCAAGGTCACATGTATCTGCTAAACTATGCAGGAATTTGAATGCACAAGTATTGCAAAATCATGTGTCAGATTAATAACCTTTTATAAAGAAAAATTTGAAGCACTTGGTAAATACAATTTGAAATGCAGATAGGAGATAGAAGGACAATGCACTGGAATTTCAAGTTGCAAAACTTGAACTCTTGAGCTGTCCTGGATCCTCCAACTTGTTTAAATCTGTTGCACAGGGTGAATGTTGAAAAGCAGAGATGGGGCTCAGATCTGTAATTTTCTCCTCTTTTCTGAGTCCCTGCATACCTTTGAAAGCCTGTATAGTTTAGCTGAGAAATAGGGATTCAAAGACTTCAAAGCATTCTGTTTAGCTGAGATAAACTTTTGAAATAGGAGAGGCTTTTCTATAGCTTAGAATAATAGTCATCATATTTGCAGTTCTTGGTGTAACTAAAAGCTGTGTAATGCTGCTGTCTCTGCTGGGCTGGGAAGTGAACAAGTCTCCTGTCTGGCCCAGAAGGAGCAGAACTCACAGCTCCCAGGAATTCCCAATTCCATGTCTGGAGTGTTGCTCAGCTGAATGTCACAGTGCCTTAGGCACACCAAGCCCGTGGCAGAGTAGGAATTTTTCCATTTCCATAAAATAAACAGGAAAATTGTCTAAGGTCACTCTGACAAGCTGTATTAGAACTGTAACCTGGGACTCCATCCCCAGCTGTGTCTGGCTCTGAGGCTGCAGTGCCTGAGTGTGTTTCTGCCACCTCTCAGCCTTCTATCTCTCCTTATCACCTTTGACATTTTTAGATCTCTTCCTTTATGATGACTTTCTGCCCCTGCAGCCAATTCCCTGGGAATCCAGTGTTTCAGTGTGCTGAATTATATTTTCTAACACATGGAGATTATAAGCCTAAAATCCACTGTGGCTGGAGACCACTTAGAAAACATTTTGAATAGGATGACAGTGAGGAGAGTTAAAATACTTATTTTGTGGAAAAGGGCCATGCTGTGCCTCACAGGTTGGCTCAGGACTGCAGTTCTGGGAAGAATTTGATCTGTAATGTCTGTAGGAAATCTTGGAGCTCAATCAGCATCCAAACTCCTGGATACTAAAGTGGGTGAGGAACTGCTTGGTGACCCTCACTTTGGATCAGCTCCACTTGCAAATAACTCTGGGCTAAGTTCACCAGGAAGGCTGAGCAAGATCAAGGTTCAAATGTGGGGCAGGAGCAGCCCCTGAGAGCCTCCTTAAAGCTGGGCCTGAGCAGAGCTGTGGGTGCTCTGGCAATGTGGGGCTGCGTGGTTTTGTGTCTCACATTGTGGGATTCATGGCCTCCAGCCATTCCACTCCTTTCCTTCTTATTTTCCATGCTAGCTCAGCCTTTTCTGCATAGGGAGCTTTTAATGGCTTTTCTCTTTGTCAGCCTTTAATGGGAAGCTGAGGTTGTGAATTTCATATCCAGGAATTACCTTTGGAGCAGTAGGGCAAAACTCCAGGTATGTTTGCAAGTGAACCTTATGGAAACAAAGGATAAAAAACCAGTGTGGAGTTGGAAATCAAAATGCTGAGGAACAGTAGCACAAAAGTGATTGTCAGAAGTAGTATTTGACAAAATAATAAAATCCGCTAGTGAGTATTTGCACATCACCAAGTGGAAAACTGTCCCCATCCCAATTTTTAAAATGAAGAAATTTAAACAGAAGAAAATAGCATAATGATATTGCTCTGAACTTTCAGTAGTAGATGAGATGCATTAACAAAATGTGACTTAGAGAGCTTGGCAAGCAAGTGGGTTTCAGATGAATGAGCCTACACTGAAAAAATGAATGAATACAGCTAGAAACACAACAAGGCAAGCATTAAAACTTAGTTTTAACCTTGAGATTGAAGAAAATGTTAGCTATTATTGTATCGTTATATTTTTTTATGAAACAGTGCCAATTCTAACCATTGCATGAGCAAAAGAGACTCAAGTCTCCAGAAACGAAGTTTCTCAAAGATTTAAAAAAAAAAAAATTATAAGTAAGTGTGGCTGTTAGCTTAACTGGATTAGCATCTAACTTAATAGAAAATGAGGCACTGACAATAAAATAAATAATGCTGTTTAATTACCATCATGACCTTTAGTAATTGCTACTTTATTGCTTGATATTGTAAGAGATTTATTGTATTTACTGTAACAATTGTTGTTTTTTTCCTTTTCCAAAACCGTCAGGCATTGGAATTGGAAAATATCTATTAGATTATCCAGTTTGTGTATCCCCTGCTGTGCAATGTCTTGTCCAGCTCTGGTGCAAATATCTTGAAGTGTTGTTTTGTGGGAAATGCACTGGAAGGTTTTTCTACAGACTGAAATACAGACTATTCTTGCCATGGAAATATTTTTCCCCTCTGGTGAGTTGAGGTCCAGGGTTGCTTCCACCCTATTTTTGGCGGTTGCTCCTTTTTTTGGTGATTCTCATCATTTAAAATGGTTTTATTAACCCATTCTTCCTCAAAGTATTCACTCTTTTCCAAGACTAAAACCCATATTAAGAGGGATTAGTTTTTAACAACTCACATGATTGCTTCTCTGATATTGAAGAAAACAGAATAATGTACATTTTTTTCATCAAATCTGTACATTTTATCTTCTCTGATATTGAAGAAAAGAGAAGAATGTACATTTTTTCATCAAATCTGTAGAACACTTGTGCAATTATTAGTGAAAAAAGGCAAAAAAAAGAAAAAGTGTGATAGAGCTGGTGGTCTTTGAAAATTCAAACTCAAAGAGGTTTCCTAGTGCCCCTAATTTAGTGGCATCCTGATGACAGTGGAATTTCCAGGGCAAAATGTAGTAAAAGTTTAAAGGCAAAAATTCAAAAGAAAAAAACTGAGTCCCCCTCTTTTGTCTGTCCAGGCCTAGTGAATAATATTGGAAAGACTGCACTAGGAGGGATAAATATCAACACAAGAAACTGTAGCTAACATTAAAGGAGTGTAACCAACAGATTATAGCCTGACACGTGTAATGAGCTCTCACATCCTTCCCTCACATCAAACTTGAAAGAATCTTTCAAAATCCTCAATGATCTGCCACTGTGCCAATCAGCTGGTACCATTTGGCTTTATTGAGTGGCCAAGTGAACTGTATAAGTCACTGGCAATAAGGGATTCCTGGGTATTTGTACAGAGGTTGGCAGGGGATGTGTGTATGTACCTTCAAAAGCAGATTAAAAAAATATTGCTTGCTGAATGTATCTAACTATGCATTAAATCCACAGAGGAAATTAATACCTGAACATCAGGAGGGAAGAAAGGAAAATATAAATCAAGAATTTGTAAAAAAAAAATTACCTATTTTTAGCAAAAATCAGTGTTCTTAAAGAGTCAGTGTTGAAAGGACACCAAATGGTTATTCTGCACTCTATGCTGTCACCTTGTCTGCAGTCCCCTCTGCCTCAGTTTCCCTTCAGAGCTGCTTCTCACTGGTTTCTTCCAGAGGCTCACATGCCTGAGTGAAGACAAGGGCCATTTGTATGGCAGAAGGCCAATCCCAGCCTTTCTGGGAGCTGAGCACCATGAAGGGACTGGAGATTAGGTATTTTACCCATATGAATAAAACACTGAACACTATTTTTAGAAGCTTGACTGAGTTCTGACAGACTCGGTGCTTTATTTGAGCTCATCTCATCTCACCACTGGCCCTCCTGAGCCCAGGGCTATCCTCTGCACTCCAGAATTCAGAAAGTAATATCATTAATGATTTTGATGGAATTTGCTACCTTTTAGCCAAGCACATTCCACTGGGGCCTGGAGGCTCATTTCAGAGTCAGTCTCCCATAGATAAGCTGCCTTGGCCAAACTTCCAAAAACTCACTCAGATTACTTAACTGAACCTCTCACTCTCAAAGGGAGGTATTGCTTATTCTCAGAGACTTAATAGGTCTCCTGGTCTAGACAGTTCCCTCTGATCATTACAAGAGGTAGAGTCATTAATATCAGCTCATCAAGTTTTGCTGCTCTGTCATATTTTCCCTTCTTTTAATTTTACTGAAAGTGTTACATTAACACAGAAGAAACATGAGTATTTTTGGCCTGATTTTCCTCTTGACTTACCACAGGTTTCAAAATAGGTTATTTTCTTCATCAGCCTGTTTTAGTTTTAAAAACTTTAATTTCCTTCTCAAAAGATGGGAAGAACACTTGAGATCTGATGGCTGCCTCAGGATCCAAAGTGGGGTCTGATGGATGCAGCCAGACCTAAAAAGCACATATTTGCTTGTCCAATAATTTGCTTGCATTATAAATTAAACACAGCACAGACATCCCATGGTTTTTTTGGAGCCATTCCAAAACTTGTCACTTGTGGGGAGAGAGCAGTGTGAGATAGAGTTTCTAGTGACAAAACTGATCTCTCTTAGGATCCTCTTTCTCACTGAAAGTTGCCTGGATTGGTGATACCACATCGGAGTTCTCTCTGACAGACACACAAGAGGCTCCCAAAATCTTGCACTAGTTCACCTAATTCCAGTAGTAATGAAACAGAGGAATCTTCAAAGAAACAAACAGGCTGGGAAATACAACAAGGAACCTCTTTTTGATCATCTTACTTATTTATTGAATAGATTGCATTCAAATTTAGACACCTGTAAAAATCAACAGGAGGGGCAAATGCTTCTGATAGTAATTTTTAAGAAAAATGAAAAGTATACATTTTCAGACAACAGGATGCTGCCTTTTCTTTCTTCCTCTTTATTGTTATTGCATTCAGGATGGGATGAATGATTTTCTCGAAGGTTTATTCCTTTCAGAAATCAGTTCAGAAAAATCATCTGTCTTGACAAAAGAGCCAGAACCCTTCCAAAGCAGGCCTTGCTAACTAATATATTACTCATTGAACTTTGGTGACCTTCACAAGCACTTCAGCTAAAGAGGATAAACCTCATCTCACTCCAGTGTCTCTCACACCAGTGCAGGTGAAGGCAATGCCACAGATGTGCATTACCTCCCACAGAAATGATGAATCTTCCATATGAATATTAGAACTTGCTTAATGTGACTTCAGACAGTTGAAAGTTTTAAAGGGAGCAACAGGGGGAAATAAAGGAAAAAAACTGTGGAACTTGTTAAAACATGTCTATAGATAGGAATTGTCATTTCCTACTCCAAACAGAGGAGAAGATCATATTCTATTCTGGGAGCTACTCTGCCCCAGATAACAACATTTCTTCTGTCTGTTCTCACTTTGTCAGGACCAGGTATCTTCCCTCTTGGCATCCTCTCTTTGCTTTTCAGCAACCTCCTGCTCCTGTAACCTTCTCTTATTCACATCCTTCTCACCAGGCTGCTTTATCACTGATTCCTTGAGATTCTCTGTTTCTTCCCTGGCCTTCAATCTTTTCAGATGTGCTCTGAGAGGATCTTTCTTATCCCATATCTTTCAGCTCCAGGCCTGCCTTCCTATCCCTACTTATGAACTCCTTTTCTCTCAGCCTCCTCACCCTCCCAGCTCTGTAGGGAGGCTCAGGTAGGGGTGGCTGTATGATTCTGTGCCTCCAGAAGGAACCCAGCACATCCCAGCCTGGACTTTGATGTCCCCAGGAGCAGCACTCCTGGCAGGCTGTCTCCTGCCATCAGGCACTGGGACCTTGCGCTGCTGCCCTGGTTCTACCTCCCTCTGCACTGGCAATGTGTTGGTGCTGCCAGGGTGGTTTTGGGGAGATACAGGGTGACATGAGGAGGCAAACAGCAAATTTGTGCCATATTTTGCAGAAAGTCGTAGAACTGAATTTTCCATGCCCCCTGATTTGGAAAGAGCCCATTGGGACAAGCTCTTCAGGGAAGTGGTGGAGTCACCATCCCTGGAAGTGTTCAGACCACAAAAGGACATGGAATTTTGTGCTGTGGTTTGGTGGTCATGGTGGTATTTGGTTGAAGGTTGGACTTGATGATACTGCAGATTTTTTCCCAACCTTAATGATTCTGTGATTCTGTGACTGTGTGAAATACAGGCTCCAAGTGTGTTTGCATCTTCTGACCCTTCTACATCCCCAGGTGCTTCCATTGCTGATGTGAGGGCTTGCTGTGGAATCTGTGAACTTACTGTATGAGACTGTACTCATTCAGGCTTATATCTCAAGCTATTTTAATTCTTTATGTGAAAAAAATGCAGACAAAATATTCAATCCAGTGAAAGTCAGACACTTGGCTACTCAGGTAACAAGAAAAAATTCTCCAAGTGACATTTTTGAGCTAAACAGTCTCTCCCAGGCCATTTCTTTTCTCAGGACTGTGCAGATACACTCTCACAGGACTGGGTTTAGCCCAATTGGGTTCTATTGTGAAGCAGAAAACCAATTCTGGCAAAGGCTTGTTGTGGAAGGGAGGCCACATAGATGTGAAGGGTGAGCTGAAAAAGAGGCATTTCAGCAGGAAATTGTGCTCTCTCTGTGCTCTCTGAGCCACAAGTCCCTCTCTCATAGGTTGACTAGAAATGGCAGGACCCTCTTGTCCCTAAAACTCTGACTCTTTAGACCTTCAGATGAATTAAATGGTGTTATGAACAAGGGGGGCATTTACCTCAGGTTGGCCCAGAGTGCTCTGCTGTACCTCAGGCTGATGGCACCAGTGATGGAGCAGCTTTGTGTCCTCTCTACTCCATGCCATGCCTTATTGGTACAAACCCAGCCCAGAATAAGTTTATTCAAAAAACTCCATTTGAGCAGTGATGGGTGTGTGATTGCTGGTGCAGTCCTGTGAAATTCCTTGGAAAAGTCACCCCTTTGCCATTTCATCACTGTAACTTAAGGGAACAAAACCCTGACAGAAATGACATGAAATTTCCCATTAACCTTTCAGTGCAATCACAGTGTATATTTTAAATGGCCCTACAGAGACAAGGAATCCTTCATGAATGCAACTGGAAAACAACAGGTCTATTTTTACTGGATGTTTTCAGGCCTTATTCAGTACATAAAAATTAATGGGCAAAAATTTTCTACATTCCTGTGCCATTAAAAAAGAAAAAAAAAATCCAAACCACCTCATTCAATTTCTCATCTTGTACCAGCCTGTTCTAACAGGAACTGAGGCAGTTTGCCAAAGGCTAATGATTCAGTTTTATATGATTAGTTTCTCTAGCCAGAACTAGATATTTAGAGGAACTAATAATTTGTTGCACTGCTAATCTCTAAAATGCCTGCAAGGGCTCACATCTATACACACTGAAGTGTAGTCATGAATCTTTTTGTTCGTATTTTTGCTCTGTGTTTTTGGAATTAATATATTAATGTAAGAAAAGAACAGTGATGAGATTATATGACCCATATAATTTTTTCACAGCTTGGCATCACAAGGATATATAAGCACAAACAACATAAGGGAGAAGTACTTAGATAGAAGCTGAAGGTTTAATTAGAGAAAACTATGTGGCTATAAAATTGTCAGTATTATTCATAGCTAACCTTGATCAATCAAACTGTCTTTAAGTGGGGGCAAAGCATAACCTGACAGTGTTTCCACAGTTTAAAAAAGACTTCTGTATCTCACAGGAGAATTTTGATGGTGGCTGATAGCTTGGGATGTCTTTATTCTTGAGTCTAACATGGAAAGAACTCTGATATTCAGAAATGTGGTGAAAATCAGTTTCCTTTATGATCCCTTGTGCTGGGTCTTTTGGACTCCGATATGCTCAGGATTATTGATCTTTTCTGAAAATGTAGCATGTTGTAATCATAGACTTTTTTTTTCCTGTATCCTTCAAAGCCAACACAACTGGCGTTCATAAGGGAACCTTCAGGGCTCTTTATGATGCTGACTGTAATGCCACTAAATGCAGCATTTACTGGTGCATATCACACAGCACTTAAGCTCCTAAACAGTTGAAAAGACATCTACCAAATCTGCAGATCACAACTGTAAAAAATGTTCCCCTTTTCATTCTGTATCTGAGGCAGCAGTGGGAGCCCACCTCTTAACTCCTGAAATCTGCAATGCCTCTTTTTTCTCCTCAGGCACTGCACTGTGAAAATCAACATTAGAGAAAAAAAAAAAAAAAAAAAAAAAAAAAAAAAAAAAAAAAAGCTTTTCAATAGAAAAGGAAAAGGGAAAAAAAAGAATTTTCCTATAATAAATTGACTCAGATTGGGCCCTGTGGCCAATGCCTATCTAAATTGTGATAAAAATTAACGTAAGAATTACCAGATCAGAATGTCACAGACTAATACTCCATCTGGTCCAGCGTTCTGTTTCCAGAAGTGACTTACACCAGATGCTTCAAGGGAGGAATAAAATATTAAACATTTAGAGAATGCCATAAGTGCCCTAACCAGCCACTAACGTGGTCATTGGGCAGCTGCTTGGAAATCTAGTGGCAGAAGGAGCCTGCCAGCATTTCTGCTTTCCTAGTAAATAGAGCAAAGAAATGCACTGTCCCTGTGGACATTGGTATCTGCTGGTACCCAGCCCTGGGCACATTTATCATTCCTCCTGTCCTAGTGTGCTCATGTGCATCCAGAGGCACAAATCCTGCTCACTTAAGTGCAAAAAATGTGCAAGGGTTACAAGGTGAAGGGTTTTATCAGAGGTGGTGAAAAGTTGCTCAGGAGGCTCACAGGGCAGGATTTGTTGGATTTGTTTTAATGGAGCAAAGACATTTCCATCTGATCCAGTCAACTTAAAAACCCTGTATAATCAAAGGAGCAATAATGGCACTTCCAGGTCATGCCTTTTCTGTCTGGGTTTAGATGTCTCCTTTAGGAACCTGTGACTTCAAAGACTTGAGTTCCATTGACTTCCAAAGGTCTCCAGGATGGCTTTGCTCAGACCTCATGTGTCTGTGTTTCACCAAATGAGTCCCACCTTTGGAGGCAAAGCTAATATTTTCAGAAGGATAAGTGGCTTTAAGGAATTAAGATCTAACACATTTTAGGCTCTTGAGGACATATTTCAGTCTGTCCCTTTCCTCAGCCTCCCTTATCGCCCAGCAGCAATTAGATCTGAGTCTGGATGATTATGGCAATGGGATAAGAAGCTTTTTCCCTCTAACTAGCAGCTCCAAATGATCCATCTTCATAATGACCCAAATGTGTTGGCAGTAGATGACCATGAATGGGTTGATTGCATCGCTAATGGTTGATCACACAAAATACCCTCTGGATTAACATTAATTGGTCACCTTGGTCAGGACTTCAGATGAAAAATCTGTCTGAACAGGGGCAGCGATTGGGTTTTACTTCCCCTGTAGAATTTGTCCTTTGAAGGAGGAAAAACCCTGAGGGAATGGTGGCACAATCACTGGATGTAGAGAGTGACTTGTCCTCCCCATGCCCGGCGTTTTCCAAAGTCACTACATCTGTGTCTGTCCTAATTGCTTTATATTTCATGTTGTTTGTAATTTGATAAAATACAGCTTATACTCTTAGGGGTAGAAAATAGCTTTCTGTATATTTTCCTAAAGTCTAATTTGTTCACCTTTCATGTTACGTTTTATTTTGCCTGCAGTGACTGGGGACAAGCTGACTTTAGGTGGCTGAGCAACTCTAGTGAAAATAATAGCAGGGTTGGTAAACCATTACTGTTCCTAACAACCCAGGAATACACAGGATGGATAAATAAAAGCAGAAATCTTCAAGGCGTAGTGTTGTATCACCAATCAATGCCAGAGAGAAACACAATTTAGAAAGACAAAGCACACTCACCCAGAGTGCAACACACCATTAAATACACTGTAGACAATTTTGTCTGCACCTAATAAGGGAGAGAAATAGAAACTGCCTCTATAAAATAACATCTATTAAGTCTAAGAATGAATCTATACTAGAGATGGAAAATTAATTTTTAAAGTGTAAACCCAGGTACTGTTTGATGCCTGACGTCACAGGGACATACAATGACATTTTTTATTTATCTCTAGAGAAATGGCAAAGGGGAAAACTGTCCTTAGGTCTTGATGGAGGCATGGCATAGAATAATGAGCTTGGAAATTTTACTTTCCAGCTGGAGCAGCTGGGCTAGATAGCCTACAAAGGTCGTCAGATCTCCATCAGTGGAAATTTCTAAACTAGAGCTGGAAAAATATTTGACAGAAACTGCTTAACTCTTTATTCCTACTTTATAAATTGGTTTAATTTAATTCCAGAGAATCAGGACTTTCTTACAACAAGGTGTTCATGTAATGTGTTATATGAGAAGAGGTTTACATTGAACTGCCAAACTGCCAGAATTCAGTGGTGGACAGCCCTGAATCTGCTTGTCCTGAAAGTCTCTGCTTAGCTGGGCTGCCCCAGCTGCAGGGTGCCTGCAAAGAGGGGATGTTCAGGGAGATCTGGTAACTCTGACCAGTGCATCTTCCCATGGATCCCAGATCCCTTGTCTATTCATATTTGACAATTTAAACAAATTTGTCCTTTCAGGAAGGTTAATATGACTGGTTTTTGTGTTTCTGTCTGTCCACTTCTCTCTCCTTTTCTAAGCCCTCTTGCTCCCTGTCTTTATCCTAAGGACAGGAGACCCCAAAGTTCTCAGTCTCTTTTGCTGCCAACCAAAGCCCAAGACTGAGCTCCTGAGTGCACAGCATGTCATAGACCATCAGTGCTGCTGGTCAAGGAGTCAGTGAGCCCAGTGGTGCAAATCAGAAGTAGGTGTTGCTGTAAATCTGCCATATAGGTGAGAATGGAACTTTTCAGGTTTTTGATTTAGAAATCACAAGTAAAAAAAAAAAAACAAAAAACAAAAAAAAAAAAAAAACCTGAAAAGAAAGCCCACTTTTTGATTTCTGTCTGGTTTTACCTTCAATGTGAGTAAGAAGATTTTGACTTTTTGGCACTGAATTGCTGTGAAGATGTTTGGTATCTTGTGTGCCATGGTCTAAACATGCTGGCAAAAATGGGACAATGTTGCTTTTTCTTCTCTACAGCTTTTATACAAGCTGAGACACAGAACTCATGCAGTGGAGGGAAGGAGAACCTGTTAAACGCCTCATACTGGGTTCCTAAAATCTGTGTAGCTGAGTTTGATGAAGACACTGCTTGCAAAAAGTATAAAATCTATAACAAATGTGGCCTTTTAGTGACAGACAGTGGAGATGGCAGGTTGTCTCAGATTATCTTGTTCCACCAGGAGCCCACGCTGCTTTCAAGCCTTCTCTTTTCCATCTCCTGACTGGAAATCAGCCACAGAGTGTGATTTGGAATAACTAAGCAGAAATAGGTGCTGCATTTTGCAAAGGCTCCATGCCTGCCTATGTGCACTTATATATGAGAAAAGATGCTTTTCCTCCTTCATACTTCTCTTTCACAGGGATAAAGGCTGTGATGTGGACACAGGATGTGGCTGAAGTATTCATTTGAGTTAATATATATGCAAATAGTAGAGACCATTAAATAGACATTATTTCCTCCTGGTAATGATCTTCACTACTCTCACGCTGCTGCACTCTGGCTTCTTCCCAGTGCTTTTTTGCTTGCAAACAGCTGATTCCTTGCCCTGTGAGGGCTGGTGTTTCCATGAGGCACTGGGCAGGCTCAGGAGTTCAGTGAAGCTCCCAGCATGAGGGAATGGAAGGCAATGCCAGAGGAGGGAACTGCTTGTCCTCAGCCTGCCAACACAATGGCTTGTACACAGTGGCCTGCTGTGAGCCAGATCAATGTGCTGATCAGTGAACTGACCCACCCTGAAAATAACCTGGTAAAAACCCATGATTTTTCTGATCCACCTCACAATGTTTTATTGCCACAACCTGCAGTGTGCTACCTACTTAAGGGAGGAACTTCATTAGAAGTATCTGCTGGGTTGGCCTGTTATTGGAATAAAGTGAGCAGGAGTTGGTGTTCAGACGTCTGTGTGGCTCACATGGGCACCATCTGACAGGGCACAGTGGGACAGCAATGGGCATGTTCTCCTCACTCTCCTCATAGTGGCAGTCAGCAGGAAAATACTGTTTGGGGGTGAATTGGCATCCAATTCCCTGCTTCTGAGCATGAAGCAGAATCAATGCTGTCAGTGGCAGGATGAGTACAGCCAGTCCTGGAGGCAAGGGAAGAACAGAACATGTCAGTTCTCTGTGTTTTGGCCAAAAGCTGCCATCATCTTCGGAGACTACAATGGGCAGCTCAGGCTGGAGAGACAGGGGAAAGCTGGAGGTGTGAAAATTCTTCTCTCCAGGCTTCCATCTGTGAGTCACAAATATCTGTGGGCAGAGCTGGGCACACCACACTCATGTCACTGTAGCTTTGTGTGTTTGCAACTGTTTTCATCACAGCTCAGCTACACTGACACATGTTCAAGCCATTCTAAGATCTTCAGGAGATGAGGTGGAAAGCTGGGTGTTTCAGTTCTCCTCCTTTTACTTCAGCAGTTACTGCTCTTGCAATAATACAGAGGGTATTTTTTGTTCTTTTCTCCATGAGTTTGGAATCTCACTTCCCCTGTTCATTGGTTTAGGCTCCAGCTCTGGGGTACCATATCCATTTCTAGGGTCAATTAATGAGCTGTGATGGGAATCAGAGTGTGATTCTGCTTCTTTCACTTCTGAGGATGTCATAAGCAAACAGGACTGCAGACTGACATATTTTCCTCTTTTGTAGCTTTTGTTTGTTCACTTTTTGTTAGTGTTTGCTTGTTTGTTTGGATTTTTATATTTTCTTTACTTGTATTATTATATTTTCTTACTTTACTCAGAACATTCTGCATCTGGCTGTTGTGACTGATCCCCAGTGCAGGGGTATGATCAGATCATGTCCTGGGGAGCAGGTAATGCCCTGATGCCAAATGGACCCAGGGGCTTACATAGGTAAATGGAGAAAGTTAGAGCAGCCCTAAGACCACTTCATGGGGCACTGTGTTCTCTCTGGGAGCAGAAAAGGGTCACGGCTGGTGCTCAAAGTGCAGCTGAGCATCAGGTCCAGCTTTCAAAGATGTTTGCCTAATTTTGTCAGGAAAGTGGTGTGAGGAGTAGGAAATTGGCAGCAGCTTTTCAGGATTTCATGATGCAGGCAACCCCATCATCCTGTCTCCCTCATAAACCACTCAACAATGATCTTAGATTCGTGTATCATTTATTCCTTTTTGCTTTTATTAGGAAGTTACCCCAGAGCTAGATGGTCACAAACCATTTTCTGATTTTTAGCTTGCATTTGTTCTTTCTGGTTTATATATATCTGCCCTGTGTCAGTGTTAAATTTGGGGTTAAATAGCTCTTCCCCATTTCTGCTTCCTTTCCCAGTATATTTATAGATGGCAGCCTTGCTTTAATTAGGCTCCACTAGTTTCTGTCATGAGACAGTTTCTCCACTGCCCCAATCATTTGTCAGCCATTATTAGCATCTGTTCCAGTTTGTTTTGATTTCTCATGAATATGAGTGACCAAGTTTGTACCCACTATCCAAATGAGGTGTCAGCAGCACTCTGTGATTTCCTACTAGTATTTCTCAGCCTTTACTGGAAAGCAAGGACTTTCCCAGTTACTCCTTGCAGTGCAGACTTTGTTTTCACTGCCTTCCACACCGGTGGTTTATAATCCTGTGATCGATTTCTGCAATCAAATCTTCTTCCTCTCCTGTTAATTTGAGAGCTGCTGTAGGAACCAAATTATACTTACAGGAACACACATAGTGTTATTGCACTCAGTAAATGCAGCTGAGGTGGGATTTGGAGCTTGCAGTAAATATTCTGGGATGATTTCACTCCATTATGTTTAACTAAATTACTGGGTAAAAGCTGAGCATCTCACCTTACTGGAAGCAAAGCAGCAGAACCCACAGCAGCAGCCACTGCTCAATGGCACAAATGTGTAACCCACCAAGGCAGCCAAATGGAGAAAGTTAATACTGACGTATCATCTGTAAGAACCTGTGGGAAATTTGACAGCTGTTGTTGCTTTTTTTAAAAAAAAATCACTAAGACTTTTTTGTACTTGTGTTTATCTCCATTTCTTCACCTGTTTCTTCCAAAGTGTGGCTCATGTAGGAGAAGTTCTATGATTCAGTGAGAAGAGAATAGGAATTACACTTACATCTTATATTTGCTCTAAGGAGGTTTATTTAGAGGTCAGAGTTTACGGAAAGGAGTTGAAGGACATGAGAGAGTGATTTGGTCATTAATAGCTGGGCTCTACTCTGACCTTCTCAAACCCCCTTGTCTTGTCAGCAAGACCTGGAAAATTCCAGTGCTTTGACATTTTTGGGCTTCAGACTTCCTGAGTCTAGAGAGAAGTTGCTCTCCTAAAGTGTATCTGTCAGAGTAATGAGTAAAGTGAATGAACTACAGCAGTTTATTTCTATATTAGGATTTTATCATGAAACCATGTTAAAAATGGGCTGAAAGCCACTTTTCAGTACATAGAACGTCAAAAGCCCTCAACTTAGTGAAAGCATTTTGAATGATTCTGCAGTGGCTTTAATTCAGAAGAAATATTTCCCCTCCCTCCTGACCATAACATTCAAACCACAAAGGAGGAATCCACAAGGCAGAGTGACATTTGGCTTGACCTTGGCCTGGCTGTGCTGTGCTGTTTGTAAGCCCTGGTCACAGAAAGAAAAGAATTCTCCTGAGCAATTTTGCTTCTTAGAGCATGGAGAGCCAGAAGTTCATTCCCATCTTTTGAGGACAAAGAAATGGAGAGCACCTTCTTCTGCTGTTTAAAGGAACCATTTCAGGGACATATTCCATTTCATTTTGGGTATCACTGGAGTCCAGGAAATGCACTTTCAGCTGTGGGTGGCCAGTGGTGCATAAACAAAGACAGGAAAGAGGAGAATAGCATTCAGATGGTGACCCAGCTCCAAGTGGGCAGGCACATGTCAAGTTGTCACTCTGGGTTTGCTCAGAGGCACAGCTTCATGCAGAAGTCACACAGCTCCATGCAGAAGTCACTCACAGCTCCATGTGGAAGTCACCCACAGCTCCATGCAGAAGTCACACACAGCTCCATGCAGAAATCACCCACAGCTCCATGCAGAAGTCACACACAGCTCCATGTAGAAGTCACCCACAGCTCCATGCAGAAGTCACACAGCTCCATGCAGGTCACCCACAGCTCCATGCAGAAGTCACACAGCTCCATGCAGAAGTCACACACAGCTCCATGCAGAAGTCACGCAGCTCCATGCAGAAGTCACATACGGTTCCATGCAGAAGTCACACACAGCTCCATGCAGAAGTCACGCAGCTCCATGCAGAAGTCACCCACAGCTCCATGCAGAAGTCACGCAGCTCCATGCAGAAGTCACACACAGCTCCATGCAGAAGTCACGCAGCTCCATGCAGAAGTCACCCACAGCTCCATGCAGAAGTCACGCAGCTCCATGCAGAAGTCACACACAGCTCCATGCAGAAGTCACGCAGCTCCATGCAGAAGTCACCCACAGCTCCATGCAGAAGTCACGCAGCTCCATGCAGAAGTCACACACAGCTCCATGCAGAAGTCACGCAGCTCCATGCAGAAGTCACCCACAGCTCCATGCAGAAGTCACGCAGCTCCATGCAGAAGTCACACACAGCTCCATGCAGAAGTCACGCAGCTCCATGCAGAAGTCACCCACAGCTCCATGCAGAAGTCACGCAGCTCCATGCAGAAGTCACACACAGCTCCATGCAGAAGTCACGCAGCTCCATGCAGAAGTCACCCACAGCTCCATGCAGAAGTCACGCAGCTCCATGCAGAAGTCACACACAGCTCCATGCAGAAGTCACATACGGTTCCATGCAGAAGTCACACAGCTGGGCCTGCAGTCAGAGCACGTGCTCCCAGAATAGCACTTGTCTGCACTGAGCCTGACTCAAGTGCTTGGGGCCTCAATACTAATTGCATAATGTCAAGAAGGGTTTCTACACATTCTCTTACATCTAACTAATCATTAACTAATCTGACTAACAATAAATGCTAAGAAAATTGAAATATTCTTATCTGACTCTTCAGTGGCAGTCAGATTAAGGGTGTATTGCCAGAATGACAGAAAATTAAGTCTGAAAGAGTTTGGAACACTGTTAGATAATTGAGAGGCTGATTACTAAGGGGGTATGAAGGAATTTAATGGGGTATAACTAGTCCTTCCAGATAAACATGGGATGAGTAATTTTTATTCTTTATGGAATCTGATCTTTATCAGATTCCACTGCCATTAAAATAAATGGGAATGCTCCTCATGGAACCACATTAGGACTCTAATACTAAATGTGAAAATAAAATAATCAAGTAGATCCACAGGACCAGTCTGTCATTTTCATAATGAGCACATAACAGCGCTTGATGTCAACTTAATTTGGTATCCACGTTTGAAATTGATCTTTACATGTAGTGAAACATCTCACAACCAATTAGGAAACGTGGGTCAGGCCCCAAATTGCAGGTCAATGCACATGCCATATGGGCTTGCTGTACCATGTGAATAATGGCACCTTGCACAGTTAGAACATTACAGGTTCAGACCCACAAAGCTTCTGCCTTTCCATGCACAGAAGGAGAGAAAAGGTTTCATAAGGCCTGCATGACTATTGACCAGAATATCAAATGTGGTCTTATATTCAGTGTAATCTGATCAAGTACACACTGCACTGTGTTGTAAGGTGGGAAGAGGAGTTGAGATGCTCCTTCTGTGATGATGAAGCTGTGTGGTAGCACAATGTGACAAAGAAAGTAGCATCAGTCACATAAGAATATGGTGGTCACTCCTTTCCTTATTGAGAGAGCCAGTCACAACACCAGATATTCAAAGCAAATCTCTTATATAACTCTGCTGGATGAGTTCCTTCCAGCACCTGGGTTACACCATCAGCCTTTGCATCAGAGCTGGCACTTGAAAAGGGTGTCCTTTGTGTAGTCAGATCTGTTATGCTCCCCCACACTGCAGAAAATCAGCTTTGGAGTTGGAACTGCCAGTAATAAATCAGTGTTTGTCAAACAAACTTATTTTCTCATTCCAGAAACGGATTTGAGATATGGTAGTGGGTTTTATGTTTTACCAGAGAGGGATATTTCACACTCTTTCTGCTTACTTTTCCATTTCCTGAAATTATAAAAGGGAACATAAGAAGCCCAGATGTATGAACAATAAAACCAAATGGTCCTTCTCTCTTACAGTGCCCTGTGAGCTGGGTAGCATGAACTGTGATCAAAATTTTTATGGTTAGGACTTTCTCTGTGGGATCTCCCTCCTTGACAGATTGTCTCACTCATGTCTTTCCTTCATAAAATAATTGGTACAATTCCATGATTAACTGATTGATTTTCAGGGAACTTAAAAGTCAACATCTCTGTGTTTTCTATTTTACATGATATTATATTTTTATTTAAAGAGAGACAAAGAGTTAAAAACAATTTAAGAGCAATGACAGGTCTGTGAATGCCCACAATCATACAAATCTCCCACCCTTAAAAACCACAGAAATAAAGTAGAAAACACTACATGAGGCATTTATCAGCTTCATTCCCTTGCAGCTCATTGCAGATATTTTTGTAATATTGGGTGATTTCCATACTGCTTAAGTAGCTTGGAGTTTTTTTTTTTTTTTTTTTTTTAATACAGGATTAAAACAATCCCTTTGTAAAGACTCATCATGACGGTGCTTTAAAGTGCTATGGCTGTCAGCTCACAAGTCATCTTAAAGTTGGATGGCTGACATAACAGCATCTCTTTTTTTTTTTCACTGACCTAAATCAAGCATTGGATGGATCAAGTCTTCTCCCTATATCATCTCAAAGAAGGGATTTTGGCTTCCTTTTTTTTTATGCCGATGTTCAGCTATTGGTTACTTTATGCTGAGCTGTGAACTGTGTGGTTGTTGGAAGCAGCATTAAAAGCCAGGGAGTGCCTCTGTTTTCAAGAATATCCATCACTCTGCTGTTTTAGGCTCCTGACTGGTTGTAAAATATGTCTACAGCCACATAGGATATGTATTTGATCTGCAGACCTCAGAGATGAACAAAGCCAAATGGTCCAGAATGAAGAGATTTAAAAAAATATGGAGGGTGAGTGAAAAATATGCATCAATCTATTAGAAAGATTGCAATGGTAGCAAATAAATTGCCAGCAAATGATTCTGGTGTTTGTGGACAAGTTGTCTGGCTGCATGCATGTTGCTTAATCAGATCTTTTATGGCAGGGTTTGATTGTATGCTTTTTTCTATTTTTGCATATTAGCTGCATCTTCGCAAATTTCTCAAGACATTAAGCATTCAAGTTTATTTGACTTTTGAGAAAAGTTTCAGAGAATTTGCAACAACAACATTTATACAGTAACAGCTCTTGAGGAAACTAAGCTAAACTGATTTCCTCCATGGCCTTTAAAAATGCCATTTAAGGTTGGATGAATATAAAAAAGGAATTACAGAAAAAACAAGCGTCTTTTCCCCTCGGGATGTATTTTAGAGCTGAGATATACCATAGAACTGAAATAAATGGGATATGGCTAAAGTCCTTGCAGCATTGGAATCCAGTCATTATGGTCAAATTAAATAGTAATAGATTGTCATATTTATAAAAAATTGCATGTCTCATAGGTCTATAGGAAATAACAGAAATTAAACAGATGATTCTTTAAAAAATGTGAAGTTAATGTAGTGCAACAAGTGAAATTGGCATCCCTCTGATGTCTCATGAACCGGGTTTCCTTAAAAAGTTTGGGGTTAGTTTTTCTCATTGTTAAATTTGCTGCAAACAGTGGCCATTTTAAAAGGAATTTAAAAGTCTTTAAATACAATTGTTTAGATGATTTCAGAAGATGGGGCTCTGATATCAGTTAATTATGTAAATAATGCTGCATTAGTAGTTAAATAATGTGTATTTCCCCTGATCTGAAGCTCAGTTGACTTGCTTAGTGATAGCATTGATTTGACTAGTTTAGCTTAGCTTTGATTTTATATTCATTCATTTAATTTGATATTCAATGATGAGAAATGGTTAATTTCCATAATATACAGCAATTTATAGTCAGGGCATTGAGTACTAGAGGACATCCACATTTATAGGTCTGTCTTTAAATAGATGTAACATCTCTATTTATGGTTTTGTTTGTTGAAAAACGTTATTGCCTGAGTGAAAATTATATTTTAATCATCATACAAGTTTCATTTGTGCAAACAGGCAGTTTCCTTCAAAATTAAAACAGATCCATTAAGCATAAGTAGATATTATATCATACTAAGTGACATGAGATAATTACTGTAGTCAAAGCATGGTACTTAAACGGGCTCCGGGAGCGGTTTAGTTGTGAGAGACAAAATGTCCTTCTTGGGTAGAAGTATTTTATTTGCATATAGCTGTGTCTGTTGTTGTGCAGCTGAACACTTTGTCCTTTAACTCCTATTTGTGAAAGCTATTTAACTGCAGGCTATTAGGCATTCTTTAATTGATGCTTTTTCTGCTCTTCTCCCTGAAGCGTTTGTCCCTGTTCCATCATTGTGGTACCTGTCATTTCAGGGTAATATAGCTCAAAATTAAATTTCTGCAGAATCAGATGTCAGTTTTAAATACTACTGTCTCCTTTCTTCTTATTCTAAACTATTCTGGATAGAAGTACATCGAAATCTCAAAGAGGGCTTTTATGGTTGGGATTAAACCAAAAGGGTTAGACCTTATATTGTGCAGAGTGTGCTTTTATAATAAGCCATAATATATTTATGCAGGAGATTATATGTCTGTGGCACACAGTCCCTTCCTCCACTTAACTCTCAGCATTAACTTGCTCAGTATTTATGGATAGATCAAAATTATGTTTTACACTGTACTTATCGTTAACATCCCTTGCAATAGCTCTCGGTAGTTCTTGCCATCCTTCAGAATCCAGCTATAAAATGAAGAGATTAACAGATAATTAAATTAAATCCTTAATTATTTGGGGATGATGAATTCACTCTGTGATTCCAGAAAGGTATAGAGAGTCTTTTCACAAGCAGTATAAATTGAAACCAGTGGAGCTGTGATGATTTATGCCTTCTTGATGATCTGGCTCACACTGTTAATTTTCTGCTCCTCTTTTAAAAACATATTAATAAAAAATTGATGTAGGAACTGTTTATTAAAATATGAAGCTTTCAAGATATTTTTGAAATATTATATGCACTCCAAGATAGCACTGCTTGAAAAGTATATGTCATTTTTCACACTAAACAGAATGTCCTTCAGCAAAAGGCAGGGAAACTTCTCTTTTGTTTCTCTAGAGGTTTCTGCCATCCATGGGATGCCTCTCATTCTTTTCAGCTAATTCTTGATCTGGCCTGTGTTTCATGCTGATCTCCAAAGGGTTGGAATATATCACTGACAGTTAAATCTTCCAAAGTGTTCGGCAGGTATCCACTCCTGCTGGAGAAGTATCTGGATGCTACACACTCCTGAAGAGAACAGCCAACACAGCCCAATAAGGACATAAAGCCAAACTCGCCAGAAAAACAACCCCAGGGAAATGAATTATAGGGTCACAAAAAGCAGAAACAATAAGCAATCAATCTTTCTGTACTCAGTTCTGAGTACATTTACTCAAAAAATCTGCCTACAGTCATTATATAGCAAATTACAGATTATGGTATTTGATGGGAATGCTGGGCTATGGTGAGGACTGAGGGTTATAATATTTACCTCAGGTACTGGGCTGTTTTGAGACCTTGTTAGTAATGGCTCTTCCTGATGCAGAGATTTCTGGTTAACACTTGCCCCAAGCTTAGAACAAACCACTGTGCCGACTTTTCTTAGCATTGAAAAAGTAAAGCAATCGTCATGGAAACATGAAAATCAGTATGAAAGTATATAATGGCTACTTCAAAGCCACTGATTCTCTTGTGCAAGCCTTTATTTAGAAAAGAGTTTAGAGCAGATGTTATTTACTCAATAGGGCACTTCATTGTGATCCATCATACCTGTAAGTGTTTAAGCTCCTGGATTTTTTAATGCTAATGGTTTTTGACCCAACAGACTGTGATGGCTATAAAACCCTATTATGGCCTTTCATGCTAAGTGTTTGAAGGGGCAAATGCACCTTTCTGAAAAATCTCTATAATTTGTTCTGGAAAATGCTTATGGTAGTGGGCTGGAGCAATTTGTTCTCTTCAGGAAGAGCTCCTGGAACTGCCGCTGATTCCATCAGGCACCTGTACTTTCCTACTTCATAATTTTTGTATTTTAGGCTGTAAATTGGTGCAAAAAAACTGATTCTGGAGCAATTTTTAAGTCTCTGTGATTCTTAAATACACATCTTGATAAATATTATTTTAAGTAGCTCGTGTTAGCATGTATGGGGACTGATATGCAAAAAGAATGTCTTATTTAAATGCTGTTAAAATACATTATATTTTTAAAGAATTATAGCCTGAGCCCCAGCCTTAAAGGAAACAAGGCTGAGGGGTTTTTAACCTGTTAACAGAATGCGTGTGCAGACTTTTAGGGCTTTCCTTCTCCCTCGAGTGGCAGTGATCTGCCCTTTCATTGCTGAGCACAGGGTATGAGTGCAAGTTCCAGCTTGTCCATCGGTAACCATACTGATGCAGCTTTAAATTTGGAGAATTCCATTTCCTCCTTGCAGTGCTCAGGACAGCTGCTCCTGGGCTGTGCTGTGTCAGAGCATTCTGCAGAAGCTCTGCCTAAGCAAGGACTGATGTGAGAGTTGATGGCCCCAGATTTGAATGAGCAGAGATGGACTTAGGAAGGGAACAGCATCTCCAGAAATTTCTTGATGGTTCTTTTTCTGCCTCTCCCTCTATTAGCTTTTGACAAGAGGCTAATGGTTGCAACAGCCCATCAATTAGCACTCTGCCCACTTTCCGTTTTCAAGGATACTGCTCCCATCCTCTGCAGGAGGCACTAATGGGGGAAGGATGGCTGGGAGAGGAGAGGCAGGAGGAGGGAGAGGAGGGAGGAGGCATCTAAGAGTTTCTGAATGACCCTCAGCACAGGCAGGTGGGGAAAGGCTTGGGCTGAGCACATCCTGAAGGAAAGGTCCTGCAGCAGAGGATGAGCCTGCAGCACCCATGGGTGCCTTCCCAGGGGGAGGGGGAGCAGCCCTCTGGCAACTTGAGCAGCGAGGACCTGCTGGAGGATGATCTGGTTAGTGCTGGCAGGTAGGAATGGGGTCTGAGAGGAGCAAAGGTGACAAAGACCCCCCAAATCTGAGGTGCAGGTGTGGGGGATATCTTGGAGCAGCTGCTTATTGTGTTGGCAGAGGGCAATGGAGGGGTCAGGATTTCTGCTTTTTTGGTGCTTCCTTTGCTTTCTCCTCTCCTCCCTTTGCTGGCTTTGTGAGCAGGTGAAGGAAAGGAGGAGGAAAGAGGGATTTGCATGGAACAGCTCACACCACCACTGCTTCTGCTGGGACACACTCCAGTCCCTCAGACTCCTTTGTCCCCAGGTCAGGAGCAACAGTGAAAGAAGGTTGTACAGCAGTGTGGGTCAGCTCTTTGTCACAAGTAACAAGCAATAGGATTACAGGAAAGGGACTAAAGTTATGCTAAGGAAGGTTTGGATTGGATATTACGAAAAATTTCTTCACCAAAAGAGCTGTCAGGCTGCCCAGGGAAGGGTTGGAGTCACCATCCCTGAAAGTGTTCCAAAAATATGTAGATGTGGTGTTTAGATACGCAGTTTAATGGTGGACTTGGCAGGGTTGGACTCAATGATCTTTTCCAGTCCAAAGAAGACTTTTCCAGGCTTAAAGATTCTATGATTCTCTGTGGGTTTTAGCTCCTGTGATCGTGGAAAGGTTTGCCTGTGTCTGCTTCGAGTTCTCTACTTTCAACGACTTCTCAATGCTGAACCAGGAGGCTACACCATTCTCCCCTCTGGAGATCCTTGTCCTGGCCCAGGACCCAGCCACACTCAAAGGACTCACTGGGAAAGTGCTCAGACAAATGAACCAAGCAAACTGTTCAAGAACAAACATTTCCACGTAAATGTGAATCAATCACTAATAACTTTCTGTTTATGAAATTGAAAAGGTCAAATATTGACCTTGAGGAGGCATTTGGCCATTTGTGTGATGCATTTTGCTAGTGAGGGTGGCAGAAAACAAACTGCGTTGATTTAAAATAATGAGGAAAAACATTTTAATATGTTCTTGGATATAACAATCAGTGCTACAGAGGACTTCCTTGCGAAGATGAGTTTGCTTAAACTGGTATTAATTATTCAGGGCCTGTCCTTTGTGTCATGAGAAAAACCTTATAAATCAATAGAAATGTACATTGGAGATTTTACTGTGTGTTGCTCCTTTTAGGACTCTTATAAGTTTTCTAATTATACTTAAATATTAGTATGTGGTGTATTGGTTCAGTAGGGGAACTACTTAATTCACTTCATGTTTAAGGGGTAGATCTTTTACTGCTCAATGCCCAAGGTCAGTAGGAGACTTTCAGCTGTGGTAAAGCTGTTAAGTGTAAACTGGATTAGAGAATAATTTACACGTGCTTGCAAATCTCAGTGAGTAGGTTTTAAATTGCTTAAGGTTTTAAGTGGACTTGGTAAAGCAATCTACAAATACATCCTACTGCAGCATTAGATACAAATGTAGCACATGCTACTTTAAAAGGCTGCTTTCTGCTTTCCATTGAAATTTGGCAAACCCCTATGGATAAAAAACAATATTGAAACTTAACCCACTGATCCTGCAAACCCTTGTTCAGATGAGTGATTCTGTTTGTGACAACAACTCTTTTGGTTTCTGTGGGAACTGCCTGTAAAAAAACCCTAGACTATAAAATTTAACATATTTATAAATGTTTACTGCCCCATTAGAAAAAAAATAATGAATGGTTGAAAAATGAATGGCATTAGGTGTTCACTGTCCTGGCAGCATTGTGAGGTTTTTGCATAGAGATGATTGAGACATAGCTGAGCCATAGCTACACAGACCAGGGACTTATGGGTGGTCCTCTGATGGACTTGGATTCATCTCCCTCTCCTGTGGGATGTAAAAGCCTGGCAATAAACTGCAAAGGAGACCCTCCCAGTGCAAAAAACCCTTCACCTCCATCAGTTTGGCTGCCTTAGCAAGTTCCTTTCAGGTTATTTCATCTGAAGATATCAGAGAGGCTGCTTGTTTAATACCAGGGATGACATCAGAGTGTCTCTAGCACAGGGGCAGCATTTCTACAAAAGAAATTACACTCTAAGAATATCGCACTGCAATTCAAACACTTCAGCAAGCTAAAACTAAAATGGAAAATTGAACAAGCAAATGAAATGAAGATGAGCATTTCCAGCTTAAATCTTTTTTTCTAAACCAATTTTCACCTCTGATCCTCCTTTCACAATAGACCATGGTAAGAAGTTGAAGCACATCTGTTCACAAGACACTGATGCTGTACTGATGGCTGTCTGCAATCACTGTTAGCAGTGACAGCGGGCTCTATGAAATTTACTTCAGCATTTCTAGTCAGCATTTTCACTGTGGGTGATGAGATCTGAGGTTTCTGGAGTAAAATCCTTGTAATCACAAGCAGAACTCCAATAAGTTACTGTAGCTCAAAAGTCTTACATGCTGAGGGTCTGCTAGATGAGTGTATCTGATTTAACAAGCCATGTGGCATGGGGACTTTACCTGCATTGCTTGCACAGAGAGGTAGCTTCAAATATTCTGTTCTTCTTTAAATGAGATGCAACATGTTCATAATTGCTTTAACTTATTTTTAAATTATGAAGGGAGGGGAAAGAAGAACAGCACAAGAACCAAGAACTCAGCCCTCCTGTTCAGGGACAATATGAGCAGCTTCTCTGATTTTGCATTCATAGAATCATAAAATGATTTGGGTTGGAAGGGACCTTAAAGATCATCCTTATTTACCTCCAAGGTGGAAGCCTCTCTTCACACCACAGCTCAGTCTCATATTGCTCTCTTCTCTACATCAGCATATCCTAAAGCAATGATGGGGAGCTGGGACTTGGCCTTTCATTCATTTTCTGTACCCACAGTAGTCTTCTTGGCAGAGCCTTGGGGTTTTTGGAAATAAAGGGCCACGATTGGATGTAGGACTTTGAGTCTAGTTTTGCTAATTTAAGCGCCTAAATAGGACCTAGCTTCTTCCAAGCAGAAAAAACAAAAAAAACACTAAACAAATTGCTGAACAGGTTTGTCATCCAAAAAGTTAGAGTTGGAATTTGGTTCAATGGTACAGAGGCTGAATGTAATGTATTTACGTTTAGCAAAAATATCTGTATATCCAAAAAATATGGTCTTTTTATTGTCTGTATTTAAAGTAGAAAATACTGATTTTAAACGAAAGCTCACACATTTTTAATACAGCCAATGGACTCCTTGCTGGAGGGATGTGGAGATGTCTCTGAGAACAGAGTGGCTC
Source organism: Sterrhoptilus dennistouni (assembly GCA_013397095.1). NCBI lineage: Eukaryota > Metazoa > Chordata > Aves > Passeriformes > Zosteropidae > Sterrhoptilus > Sterrhoptilus dennistouni. The sequence continues at coordinate 1,654,535 of VWZU01015737.1, forward strand.
TTGACTGGCAATTTTGTGATCTCCTGAGGGCCTGTGGGGAGAGATGGGTTGTCCTGCTCATCCCTGGACCATGGTCCCAGCACAAGGCAGATCTTCCTTGGGGACATCAGCTACAGCCCCATCCCCAAAGAGGTGAGGGGTCTCTGTGCTCTCTGGGTCTGTGTTGTGACAAAGCTCACTGGCCCAACTGGACCCCTCTCCAGTACAAAAAGCTGAGCTGGCAGAAGCCCTGTCCCTTTTTCTGACATCTCCATTGAGAAAGGCCTTTTCTACAGAGGCTTTATTACACATCTCAGTTAGAGTTTTCCTCCTCTGAGTGGAGAGAAAGTGTTTATTATCCAAGAGCTCTTGCATCTTTAATCCCACAAACAGTTTACATAAAGAAGAAAGCTCATGAGCCTGGTCCAGCCTGGCACCTGAGGAACACTGCTGCTGGCTAATTTACATGTGCCCTGCTAAAGTGAATATTTAATCCAAAAATTTTATAGGTTATACTCATGGGAAGTAATGTGCATAATTTAATGGCAAATAATACAGTCAGTAAAGGTCTACATATAATAATTTATTATTGGAGTTTGTGTGTGTGCTGTTGTTTTGGAGGTTTTTTTTGTTTTAAAGAATGTTTAAATTGTCCGGGGGCTCCTCTTGACCCTCTCTCTCTAGAGGGTAATTGTGGCTTGTTCTTTGCCCAGCAACAGCACTGGAGGGTAGGAAGGTGAAAGTATCCTTGAAGCATGGCACAGAATAACTGTTTGGTAGATAATTGCTGCATTTAGAGAGGGTACAGAATTAATGGTATGGTGTCCTTCTGGCAAAAAAAATGCAGGTATTAGAGAAGCGGTGCTAATAATTCAGAGTGCCTCTGCAAATGGCAAATGCAGAAGTCTGCATAATAGCACAAATTTGGTGAGTGTAAAAGCCATGTAAAAGTAATGATTTCTGATGGCAATAAATAAAATGGCACATCTTTCTGTTCATAAAGAGTTTGTTAATGCAAACTCTGGAGTCTACTGAAATCGAAGGACTCACTCCCTCTGCCTTTTACTGGGTGCTCTGTGGCAAGGTGTTACCAGTTCCTGTCTTCAGGCAGGAATCTGTTGCCCACACCTTGTATCATATGGTGAAAATCAGTGTTCTCCAACCTTGGCTGAAGATATCTTAGTCTGGAGGACTGCTCAGGAAGGTGGTTACCTCTTTTCCCTCCAGTGATTTTTGGACAGTTTTCCACAAGTTAATAACCAGAAGATTTTTCCTTTGCTTTTCACTACCAGAGCAGTTCCCAGATCACTTTTGTCCTCACTTCAGAAGTACCATTGTTGAGTTTCTGGCCATTTTTCTCCTGTGATGATTTCCTTTTATTACCATTGGCTTCCAAACAGCTCACATGTGAAGCAAACAGGAAAAACATTTCTGTGTGTTGTCTCTGTTTTGTTCTAATACCTTCAAAAGGGAAGAAGGGAGGTTTCTTGCACAAGAGGTCAGTCTTAATATCATAATTCTTGCTCATTGACAAAGAGGAAATGCTCTTTCCTTTTTCTTAAAAAAGAAAAGGACAACACCTGGAGCTGAGTGGTGTCAGCATAAACCCTCCTGCTAATAAAAATAGCCAAGAGGCCACAGATATTGAACAATGAGGTTGGATGGAGGCCTTATGGGGTACATTTGAGAGCGTGTAGCTTAATTCTGTCAGCCTCAGAGACTGAGGAGGTCTGTTTCAGTATGTTGTGTCAGTCTCCACCATCTGGGAAAGCCATTTTTTGTTGTGGAAATCTTTCTGTAATTAAAAGTACCCATTTATTTTGAACATACCTGTTGTGTTGGTGCATTAGACAGAGTAGCTGAGCTGCATCCCACAGATTTTCTCAGAGGATAAAGATGTGCAGTGACAGAGAGGGGGGCTATTCTGCTGTACCCCACAATCATATTCCCATCTAGATTTTGGACTTGTACAAAGCTGAATCCTTGGAGGGAAGGAGGCCTCAGTGTTGCCTTGGGAATGTGACCAGACTCCTGGCTGAAGAGCCAATAACAGGATAGAATTTACGATCATTTGCTTTGAAACAAGGATCTGACCTGTACAGAGTTTGGAAAGGCTTCTAGTGAGCATCTCTTGCCATTCCTTCTCTTGTCCTGTTGTTGCTCCCCCTGAAGCTTGGAGCAAGCACTGGCTGGAGCACATGAAAGAAACAGCTGTATGGCTGCTTTCTGCATTTCACTGTTCCTATTGCTTTGGTTGGGCTGTTCCTAAGAACCTGAAGTTTCTCTTGAATCTGACTTGACTGACAATAGGAGATGGGATATTGCTGTCCACGACTTCTGCTACAGTTTCAGGCTGTGTACAGCAACTGATGGGGCAAAAAGTCCTCTTGTAGAAGGACGAATCATTAGATTGTCTTTCTTTTGGTGAAGAGCAATCCCTCCTGGAGCACATGAGCAATGATAGATGGCTGCAACTAAAAGATACAGTAGGGGGACTGAAGTTTTTTGACACTTAGTTCTTCACAGAGGTGCTTTAAATAGATGTTACACACAGATTTCTAGCTCTCAGACATGGTGGTGTTCTCTGTCAAAACTGCCAGATTAATTTCTTTGCTCAGAAAATGAAGCAGTAATAGCATATATGACTTAGAACAAATCCAGCTTATTTTAAAAGCAATAAAATAATAAAATGAGGCTGAGATTTTAGTTTTTTAAACACACATGGTTATTTTCCCACAGATCGTAGGGTTTGTGGTAACACAGAAATTCTTTATGGATTCTTCTTTAATAACGTTTTGCCTTTTGAATGTGAACTAGATGTTTTGTGGTTTTTTCTGGTTCAGGCCAGCTATTTTTTTTTTTCTGTGGAAGGTCCTCCTCCTGTTTCATATCTCCCTGCAACTTCTGATGTTACAGACAGAGAAGATTTTTCCTGTTTCTGTTCCTAAGCACTCTAAAACCACTGAGATGCTCCAAGGGCCGTGTCTGAGTAGCCAGACACATCTCATGAAGGTTTTGCAGAAGGAATAAGCTCTGTGAAATCCATTATTAAAAGCTCTCAGGCTCTTTTTTTGGCCACTGGGACTTCCCTGACTATGAGTCTGCTCTTGCTTTCCCCTCCCTGAGTGCTCAGGGGCCTGGGGGACTCCCATCAGGAGTTTTCAGGGTGCAGGAGGTCTGGGCTCAGCCTGGTGCCCAGGATTTCTGCTCTGCAGGGGATGTTGGGTGGGTGTGATGCTGCTGGTACCCTTCAGGTACCTAAACTGCACCTATTTTCATTCCTCATTCTCTCCTCATATAATTTCTTGTCTGCCTGTTGTACACCAGCACAAAGTAAAGAGGACTCTGCCTTTTGGTTTGTGATATAAGTGATTCTAAAAATATCCTGAAGAGATCCCCTTGATCTCTCTTCCTACCAAATCAAATCCAGAAATTGTGTTTTGCCTCTTTGTTTTGCCTCCTGCTGTGAATTATTTTTGTCTCCTTCAGCACTCTTTTAAAGGATTACACTCTGAGTGAAAGAAATTATCAAAGGATTGGAACAATTAGTGTAAGAAAGAACAATAAAATATGTATAAAATGCTTTGATTTAATGGCAACTAGTGTGAATGTGCATTTATAACATTTTACATATTTATGAAAGATGTAAACATGAGGGAAACAAGAAAATATTTATCATAACAAGTTGGAGTTTAAATTACACTCATGGAATGAATTTTTAAATGGAATAATGTAAGCTGAATATAAAGAAAATTGTACTGCCTATAATCTCTCTTCAGCTATGAAATATTTCACAGGAGATGCAACTAAATCCCTTTGCTATTATATTAAAATTTTCAACTGACCTAGAGGAAACACTAAAATATTGATTTAGAAGACCATTCTGGCATCACTAAAAAGGTGGTCTGAATGATGGAGTAGTTGGGGCTGTTTTCCATCACTAATTCCCAAGATCCAATAGTCTTTGAATTTCCTGAGATGTGCTGAGGGCAAACATTCTCAGAGATAGTTTCTACTTTTCTGTGCTGTGCAGTGAGCTAAACAGCAACTGCTGCAATGATTTCCAGCCTTCAGGAGCCTGTGATGGTATTGCATCTAATTGCTTTGCAGACTATTATATTTTAGTTTGATGCTTCTTAAAAAAAAAACAGTTTCTTAATTCCTTTTTGCACCAGAAGTGCTTTGATAAAGAAGTGCTAATGTTGTTCTGGCAGAAACAGTGTTTGTGCAGAGTGCTTGGTATGAGTCCAGAGACACCGATCTCTTAGACCAGCTATGGCAAAATTTATTCCTTAGCCCCTAGTTTAGAAATTTCTCAGGACAACATAAGCAGTAATTAATTCTGAAGCTGTCCACTGAGGCAAGCAAGCCTCATTTTCCAGGCTAGGCTTCTCAGAAAAGATAGTAAAGCTCTTCCAGAGTTGTGAATATCCACTGCTGTGTGCACTGGAATTACTCAGCACCTTTCAAAACCAGCTTGTTTGTGAGTACCTACAAATGGACTTACATGAGTCTTCTAGATTAGAAAACTGCACCTTTACACTCCAGCCCCAAAGAACTGAGGGCAAATTCAGCTTTTAAACATAAAATACAACCACACCACAACACTGGGGGCTGGCACAGCAGCTCCTGAGAGCCTCAGAGTGTCCCTGCCCACAGGGCTGGCACTGAGAATAGTCTGGAGTAGCATTTCACTTGGTGGGGAGATGTGCTCTAATGGAGGGAAAGGGATGGACCTGTGCAAGGCTGTCAGAACCTGTCCATGGTTTGCATACCCAAAGTGCCTTTATCAGGCAAGACAGCACACCAGGATGCAATTTGCTGTGTAGACTCCAGATATGAGTTGGGAACTATGAGATTCTAAGCAAGTGGAGCTATTGAACTAGCAAATACAAATAATTTTACTTTGAATTTTCCATGCTTACTAGAAGGGCATACAGAGATGATGTGGCAGATACATGCATTACAGTCAGACAGAATATATGAATGTGTGATTGTGTGGATAGGAAGTGATAAAGAAAATAAATGTGAAAAAGAGGCAAATATGTTAAAATCAGAACAGAAAAAGAGCAGTAACAGGCAGGTAACTTAATAGCGAAGAAAAACTTCCCTGACTTACATCAGTTCAGAGGTCTGCGTTGAGATTCATGAGAGGTTTTGGGCCATCTGCTGATGTAAAGCAGGCTCAATGCTGAAGAATACCATCTTGGTACAAACCAATCTGCCTTTTATTTTCTAAAATTTGTATGACATTACCTTAATTTCTCTAAGGAAACTAAATATGGTATTATTAAATTATCCTAATACAACCATGGTAAACAAATACCCGTACTGCTAATATGATTTTTCTCTCTGTAAGGTAATGAACATATTTATTCACTGATTTGTAACTCAGCTGGATTTCTGACTTCTGCCTATTGAAAGCTCCAGGCCACTGCTTTTGAATCTCTTTGCTTCTAATCTTTTCTGGAAATCTTTATTTTCTATTAGCATAACTAAACAGAGCAAATGAAGCCTACAGCTATTGCTTGCCTATGCTAAGCTCCTTCATGTATTGTTACATTATTCTGGATATCTGATTGTTGTTCCTTGTATTATCTTTTGCCCTACAGTACTACAGAAAGACTTAAGATTAAATGATAGGACTGCACTTGGCTCAGTCTTTCTGCCGTTGTTGGGAATTATTTGGGATTTAGGTCAGTCATCTAAGGATTCATCTCCTAACTAGAAGATAGATTTTCTTTGAGTCATTAAGTCTCACAGGTCTGTTCTTCCCACATCTCTGAAGTGGTGCTTTCATTTATAAGCTCCTGGTGTGCTCAGATAACTTTCTTACATGGCTTGACACAGTATCAAAGTCCATTACTCACTCACCCACCCTGATCCGTCCTCTGGCCTCCCCGCAGTGGAACAGAGCTCAATCTCCATCCTCCCTGGGGCTCCGCCAAACCCTGGCTCATGCAAAAACCCTTCTCATAAACTGCAAAAACCCCTCATTGCAAGCCCAGTGCTGGGGTAAGGATTCATCTTGTGGTCACAAACTCAATACAGGGGGCAGGAGGAGGGATAGAAAAATGGCAAAGAATTGACAAATAGCAGTTTGACATAGCTCTGGAGTTCTTGGTGTCAAATGTAATTGAGAAGAATTCAGAAGTGGAGTCCCTAAATATTTTAGTTCTGTTTATATATATATATATATATATA
>VWZU01015737.1:1660740-1706842 GCA_013397095.1 Sterrhoptilus dennistouni
TATATACACGTGTATGTAAATATATTTCCTTACACGCACAGGCATGAAAACCCTGTAGTCACACTACACATGGCTGTGGATGTACAAGTGCAGCAGTCCTCCTCAGGGAGGAGAGGTCTATTGCTTCACCAAAAGGTGTTTAGAGAGAACTTTGAACACTGTAGCAGCAAAGCCATTCCAGCAGTACAAACCTGGAGAAGATGAACTTCTCTTAACTTAAATGAACTCTGTGTAGGTTGAAAAACCCCTTTTCAGCACTGCCAAATCTTTGAAGTGAAAATCTGCACTTTGTGAGGGGATGATTGAAGTGTGAAAACCACCTGTCCAGAAGAAGCCTGTAAAGGACCCCCACCTGCTCTGATCAGTGTGGATGTGTAACACGAGCCATTGCTGTGTGCTGCTCTCTCTTTGTGCTGAGCATTTCTCCAGCCCCAATGTCAGTGTTCTGCTCATGCCGTTGCACTGAGGAGCTGCCTGTCAAATGCAACCTCACAAGACCACCCTGACACTGGAAAAGGGCCACAGGACACAGAACTGGGGTGACCAGCTTAGCTGGTGGGCTGGCACAGGGTGAGAATAAGAAGCTTCATAACCCAGAGATGCAAAGAGAAGTTTTGCAGTCGGCAGAGATCAGAGTGGTGATGTTTGGGTTCCATAAGTGTGGCAAAATTCATAGGGAACTTGGAAAGAGTAGTTGAACCAGGTGAAGGTTTACTCTGTTTTTCAGTTAAGGGAGACAAACCCTTTTGCCCTGAGTCTGCAAGAGTTCTCCCAATAGGGTTGGGCTTTTGCAATCCCTTTGGCCAAGAGACCAGCAGCTTCTACTCCCATCTCCACAGTCACAAGGCACTTGCAGTGGTCCCATTCAAAGCCTCAAAACTGTGCATGAGACCTAAGGCTACATTTCCCAAGGTTGTGCAAGCCATCTTGTGACCAGGGTTTGTCTCGGCCTGTATCAAGGCTGTTCTCCATCACCATCACAAACCAGAAAATGTGGTCAAAATGCAAAGATGGTGGCAGGCAGTTAAGGAGAAGTGATGCCTGAGCGGGGAGCAAAATAACACTTGGACAGAGGTACTCTTGGAGGTACTAGTAAGCACTTGTGGTAGGCATTTTGTTCTGCAGGGACAAAATAACCCTTTATGGTTTGGGGCTTTTTTGTTGTTGTTGTCTTTTGGTGGGTTTTTTGGGGGTTTTTTTTTGGGTTTTTTTTTTTGGTTGAGTTTTTTGTTTTGTTTGTTTGTTTGCTTTTTTTTGTGGTTGTGAGGGGGATTTTTTCCACAGTATCCTTATTATCAATTGTTACCATGGAGCAAGTGCTGTGTATTTCTAAAATACAAGGCACCCTCCAATATCTGTTCAGAGATTTTGACAATGTGATTGGTTGAATGTCCTATAACTCGTGAATTTTGAATGTCCTATAAATATTTTAAAACCCCTGTTCCAGCTACAGACTCTCTGAAATCCATACTGAGACTTCGTTTTCCTGACAGATGCCTTTGTATTTGCAATTCTGTCTGGTCTTGCTGCTGCAAAATCTAATCAAGAAGAACAGGTCACTGCTGGTTCGAGCTCACTCCCGAGGTGTTTGGTTTGGGGTTGCATTGCAGTTGTCACCAGATTCTTGCATAGTCTTGTAATCTCAGACCATTTCCCCAGACCAGTGGGCTACAGGTCCCTTTGCTGAAGTAACACTTCCACACTGCACGAGCAAGCTGGGAAAATTATATCCACTATTATGGGGAGAGAAAGGTTTAGACAGAGCAGTGATCAGGATTAGATTTGTGCACAGATCAATGACGCTGAAACACCCTTGAAAAATCCTTGCCTCAGAGCAAAGTTTGACTTGCCTAATGTTCTCGTTTTGTCTTGTTGGGTGAGGTTATGATAAAAGGTTATGATAATCTCAAGGGATCTTCTAATTCCTCTGCTGAATCACTGTTTGCAATAGGGATACTTGTTCTACATAAAAATGAATGTAATCAGAGTTTCAGGACTCAGTGGCTGGAGGAATTTCCATAAAAATTTGGGGTATGAATGGAATACAGCATCTGCCTCACTGTTATTTCCTTTAGGGTCACCAACAGAGGTGTAAATTAGCCCCAGCCTATGTGTATCAATTCAGTAATAGCAAGACTGACAGAAAAAAATGTGGATTTAAAAAAAATGTATCCTCTAGGAATCAGCATCATTTTATGTTTGGCTTACACATGGTATTCATACCTACCAATACCTTCCAATTATCTACAAATACTTGCTAGAAGACTTCTACACTGACCAGTGGTTTAATGATAGATTTTACTCTTATTCTGTGATATATATGTGGTTTTTACTTTTAGAGACTTAGAGCCTTCAACAATCTTTCAAATTCTGCACTTTTCAAAAAGCCAAAAGCTCTCAGCTGACTATCTCACTGAAATATTTCAGAGTCACTCCAGTTGTCTCTTGTTTTCTGCACTCTATAATAAGCACTGAGCATTTACTCTCTGGTTATGCAATTTATAAAATTCATCTGCTAACTGAAAGTCAGATTCACGGACAAAGAAAAAAGTAAAGGCAAGTGAGATGTCTTCTGTAAAGGTTAAGCGCATACTTTATTTGCAACAGAGGATTAAGGATCTTTCTCAGACAGTTTTGTGTATCTGAGTAACCTTGTAAAAAATAATTTTCTTTCTTTACAAGCTGTAGCTCTGTAGTTAGAGAATTTTCTGTTTCCTCTCTGCTATGGATGGTCTTTGAGGGGAATTCTCCAGTGCCTCCTAACATGATTGCTTTTATAATTTATCACTTCATTTTCTACAGATGTTTACTCTCATCTCTCTTCCCTACCAGGCTGCCCACTTGCACAAAACTTGTGGGAATTTTAATAAATTTGTTGAACTTTATTTTATCAAAATTTTTTGAGTAGCCACAAGTCCATAACAGAGCAGAGCAGACAAACATACAACATATCATATCAAAAAATCATTAGAAACCAGGGTTTAAAAAATCAGATTAAAAAAAAGAAGCCAGTGATGAGTTCTGTGAATCCCTTTTCCAGTGTTTCTGAGGACATGATGATGTTCTGCAGGGTCTCAGCTGAATTTGCAGCCACAGTCAGAGGCAAGAGCAGTGAGAGGGGATGTAGGTAACAATTCATAAACTGTTCAGGATTGTCTGTGACAGATTCCCTGTACAGAGAGCTGGAGAGTGGCAAAGGAAAAGGTTGAGCAAAACCTTTCTGAGCAGGGAGCAACTGAGAGATGAGGTCAAGCTGGAGATGTACAAAATGTTTGCTTGTTTTGCTCTGTGCCTCCTGCATTCTGGGATTACGTAAAGAGAGAACAAGCTAATTTCTTCCATGTACTTGGTTTTACAGGCTTTGGTAACAGATCTGCTTCTCTAAATTACAAATGTCTTGTCTCTGAGAGCACAGAGAGCAGAATTAGTTCCTGTTGTGCTCCCTTTGGTAAAGCACAGCAAAATTACCTCCAGGACAGAATGCAGACCTGGTCTCTTTGCATGGCAAATCTTTCTTGAATATTCAGTGTGAAAATCATTTGTACAACTTTTGTATGTGGCATCTTAGTTTTGCAGCTTGTTATGCTCATTCTACAGGACAAACACCCCTCCCAAGAGATCACAAGATGAAAGAGAAGGCATAAATCTCTAATATGCACAATCAAAAGGCAATGAGGCCATATCATATGACATTCTAATTAAATAGAGATTTGGATCCTGTTTTCAGTAGCCTTCAACCCTTCAGTCTACCAAAGGCACCAAATTAAGCAGCACAAGACCTTTTCTAGAGGAAGATGAAATGATGTTAAAGCACCCTGCCAGTTAATGGGTGATTAGTGTATGCCTTTGCTCATTACTGCATCAAGGAACTTGCTCTCAAACAACAAGCATTGAGAAATGCTTTAATTGTTCCTAAATTATTTTGTGGCAATTAGTCAGCTGCAATCCCAAAGAAGAAAGTGAGTTGAAGATAATTTCCTGATTACCTAAAAGCATGTTAATGTCCTGCAGTCCTGAATGTGTCTGAGAGCATGTGTGCCTATGCCAGAGTCCTCACCCTTTGCTGTGTCTCAGTATACAGCTGGCCATAAATACCAAATTTCTGACCCTTTTTTATATCTTGAACCATGATTCACACTCCTTCCAAGGGCTGAATCCTACAAAAAATATAATTAGGGGAGGTCTAAGTATTCTATAGGCTCTGTGACCTCTGTTGTAAGATTTAATCATGTAACCACAATTGTCCATTTCTTTTCTCTCCATTTCCATTGATGACTTGATGTGTCTGTCATCATTCACTGTTGCAGCTTGGTGCTTGCTTGAAGGTTTCTTGGCAAAATTGGAAACCCACAAAGCAATGCCATGAATTGTGGCTGTTGCATCTTAATTTATCCAATGGTTATGCAGGGGTGCGTTTCAGTGTGGAAGCAAAAAACACCTCAAAAACATGCACAGCTGATTCTGCAAACACACAAAACTGTGTTTGTGTATTTGCAGATCTGTAGATGTAGTTTAATGTTATTTTATTATTGATAATGAACCTAAAATTGTTTAGAATCAGAGCACTCCATAATTTTCTTTATAACTCTTATCTTTCTGGGCACGAAACATGTAATTTCTTCTGTCATCTCATAGTTTTGAAATACTCCCCAAATCTTCCCTGTTAATCTAATAAATATGTGTTTACTTTACCTACTGCTAAGTACTACGTGAGTCAAAAGTAGGGTTTTTTTCCCTGCCTAAGCTCCCAATAAAGCACTGTGTATTCTGGAGTATTCTGGACAGATAATTGAACAGCTGGCAGTAGTCCTGTCAATGATTACAAATGATACCACAAAAGGTAGCCCAGCAGCTTTTCTTCTGTTGTTGTAACTTGCACAGTGCATTCATTTTTCCCCTCTGTCTAAATCAGGCAGCTGTACAGCAATTACTGTCAGCATAAATTGAGCAAGCTTGCAAATTGTCTTCAAAGTCATCCAAGAAAGCAACTTTATCCTTTAAGGTAACTGAAATATTATGTTGATATTATATACATTATATATATATATAGTTATTCATATAATTTATAGGATTTCATGGGGACAAGCTAAGTGCACTTTATGTGTTTTATCTGGATGACTCCTAATGCATGGAAATGTGAATTATTCATAAGTTGCCTTTTGATTATAGGAGTCTTTATATAGCTTTTGTTTGCTAATGCATTTGATAGGCTATTTTGTGCACTAACACATTATATAGAAAATGCTGGCAATAAAATAAATGCTAAATGATACATTCTGTAGTTCTGCATTAAGAGCCGGTACACTCTGCTTCATCATCTTTACTCTGCATTGCTTCACAAATCTAAAGATAATTGATACTGTGGAACTATCACTGAGCTCATCAAGAACACGCTGCCACTGAACTGTTGCTGTGTATGTTGATGCAGAACTGGCCGGCTTGGCCAGTCCTTAGAGCACTGAAAACCTAAATATCTATAAATAAATATATACAGAGTCCATTTGGGGGCTTCTTAAATTCTTAAATGAGAAAAAATAGAATTTATAGTTATCATCCAAACAAAATAGTTAGTAAAAGTTTTGAGCGCTTGTGCGCATCTAGCAAAATTATAGCATGAGGGAAGGGAAGGGAAAGGGAAAGGGAAAGGGAAAAGAAGTTAGAGGGACCTCCATATTTTTTTTCACTCAAAAGACTTGTTGTTCAGAGTATAAATGAGCCAAGGTGATTTAGGGAGGACTCTGCAAACACAGAGGGTTCTGTCTAGTGTGGAGGTGGGAGAATAGCTGGTTCCAGTTACCTCTTGCCAGATCCTTTGCGTTAGCAGCTCCTCACACCTTTCCCCACCCAGGCATTGCTATGATAATAATTAATGAGCAGCTTTAACACAGTCTGGAGTTTTAAGTGCCTGTCATCAATTACTAATTGAGTTAATGGTATTCAATCATGCTCTGGGTCCATTTGCACTGTAGGAACTCCTCAGGGATGGCAGCACTATGGTTGTGAGGCAGGACTAATCCCTTTGGATTGTTTACTTATATCCTTGGAAACAATGGACACCATATTGACATTAATCATGATCATTTTCCGTGAGCAGGGTCTTCTGAATAGACTTTGTCAATCTCTCAAAATTTTAATAAGATTTGTATCTCCTCTCTGCTGGACATTCTGATGTAGGATGGCTCTCAAACTCCTGGTTTGCACAGCTTGACTGGATGTATCTGTCCCCTCAAAGGTCAGCATTCAAAGGAGCTGTTGAATGACTTAAAACCTACTGCAGCTTCCTACAGACTCATCACTGCTGACTCTGCCCCGGGTGTGTCAAGTGGCCTTTTGTGGATTTGAACACTTTGGGACTACAGCATCATTCATCTTACTGAGAGTTCCTATTATCAAAATGTGCCTTCTGTGGCAGGTCCTTGTCCCTGAGGTACACTGAGGAGATTTTTCACTGGAAATAGGTATTTCAGCCAAGACAGCAATAAAAGAGTAACCCTAGAAGGCAAGTTGCAGGCACAAAGTACCTGAATTAACCACAGAGGCAGGAGCAGGAGCCATCTTCTAAATCAACGAGATTACTTTTTATATGGAAATTCTAATTATTACTCTAGCCTGGTGTCTTGGACATTTTCACAGCCATTTGGATCCTTAGGTCACACTCTTCCCCTGCCACATGTAACATTTCCTCACTGTTTTTGGTGCCAGAACTCCAGGCTACCTTTATGTTATTGTTGAGGAGGACTGGAGTAGATGGATGACCCATTTCATACCTAGCTATTCAATCACGGGGGAAAATAGTCATCATTTGCAGTTTTGTGTTCAGCTTGAGCCAAATCCATGTTCCAAGTCCAACCTGAGTCCCACTTAGTGCCTGGTTTGATAGTTCTTGTCAAGAAGATGTTCATCTACTGGGTTTGTATCTTGCTTTTGGCAATGATCAATGTATAATGTTTCAGAAAAGGGACTAAAGGGTAAAAAAACCCAGAACATAATTCACTAAACCAGTTTCAAGCCACCATTAATTTACTCTCAGTGCTGACTGAGCAGTCTTATGAGTTCTTCAGCCTCATCTGAGTCTGATCTTAAGTTTCGTAAATAAAAAGTAATTACTGTTAATGAACATTTTTAGCATCTGGTTTTAAATCAGCTCATCTTAATTAACTCAGACCTGCTTTTCCTTAGTTTTTGAAAAATGTAGCAGTCTGAAATACAGCTAAGAGCCAAAGGTGATTTGCAGTGCACATTTTCCCATGTCCCTTCAGACCACCAGAATTCTTATTTTGGAACCATTCAGGTTCATTTCTTAATCTTTTACTAAAGTTTTCCCATTCCTCTTGTGTGGATTTACATATCTCCTATTCTGATGTAAACCAAAGGGCTCCCAATAATAACATTACACCATTCTTAAGGAACCCTGGTTACACTCACATCTGAATTAAGCTTTCAAGTAGTTTAAAAACAGGGAGTGTATTAAAATTTAGTGAGTTAAGATTAATGGTTATTACTTGAAAATAATCTTCCATTAATTTTTTTAAAATTTGCTAATGGTTTCTCAGAGATGGGCAGAAAATGTTCTCCTTAACCACTGCATTATCTTTTCTTTTGTTATGGATTTTTATTGCTTCTGATAGTTCAGTTGATTTAAGGAGATTCATCCAGAGGAGCTGTATTTACCAGAAAAAAATGCAAGAGATATTTCTACTTCTGAAAACGTTGTAAAATGCTGTTTGCTTTTTTCTTTCTTTCTTTCTTTTAAAGATAGTTTCATTTTTGTGTTACCATTTCAGTGCTTTTTCTGAGGTTCCTGGGGAACTATTGGTTAAAAGTCATCAGAGTGTAATTATTAAAATATCTGGAATTAAGTGTGTGGAGGGATGAGCAACTTTGGAGGGAATCCAAATCTTTGTAAACTTTGTGAATTAGGATATAAGCATCTATTAAAACATATAATTATTCAATTAATCTGTCAGGTAATGGGAGCCTTGTTTCCAAATTATTTAATCTTTATGCTTGTGAGTCTACAAAATATTTCCAAGTGCAGTGGAATGTATTAAAGATTACTGCTAAAGTCTACCTTAGAAACCTGTTTCTCCATTACCTTGTAACTCAAATGGTCTTTTCATTTCTAGAATGATATGCTCTTAAACAAGAATTTTCCTTTCACATCACTTGCAATCTGATGTTACCTCACAGGGTTTTTTTCTGAAGAAGGAGTTATATGGCAAGAGCTGCAGCAGGCTCAGATGTTGCACATCTTCCTGGGGTTTGAAAATAATTTCCTGGAAATTCCTGTCATTCCAAGAAGTAAAGGGACTGTGTACGCGACCCCTAGAATCCATCAGCAGAGCTTACTCACTGGCTTTTTGTGGATACACATATCGAGATTGACACCAACATGGATTTATTGTTTATTTGTTTTTCGGTGTTCGGTTTGCTGTTTTTTTCCCCCTCATTTACAGCTTCTTTCTTTTCTGCTCTCCTTGCTGGGTAAAATTATTTTACTGAAAGCAAGAGTTTCCACTCCCCAAGTTATTTTAAAACAGCAGCCAGACTTCTCAAAAAAGAGCAAATCTAATGTCTTTAGAAGTTCTTTCCTGTCAAGTTGCAAATTGCAGAATCTCCCAAATATAGTGTATAGAATCATTGCTAAGGAGATTAGGTCAATTTGTGCAATTGGTTCTAAAATCCCCTAATTTAATAAAAACATGAAGTAAGTGTGGTCATCCTAAGGAAAAGAGGGAATATTAATGAGGCAATCATTACATTTGATCTCCAAAAATAATTTGATTATTTTATTTTAACAGGGCAATTAGAAAAGTTGACTCACATTTTACTGATTTCATTTCCTTTAGCCTGTATAAGGACATAAAAATTAGAAATAAAACATCTATGTGGAACACTGATTTAGGTATAACTTCTTATGCTCCCTACTTAAATTTTGTGTTTGCCATTATTCTTCATGTATTGCAGAGCTTTACAGCTGAGATTTCTGAGATATACTCTTCCCACTGACATTAATGGGAATGGTACATCAAAATCCGCTAGGTGGCTTTGAAAATTTCAGATATATTTTCATTCTGCTGTGGGAATACTGCTGAATTTATCCTCACACCGCCCCTCAGAGACAGGTAAATACCCTTTAAATATATTTTATTGAAGTTGAACTGTGCAGAACAGAGATGTGAGAGACATAATGGGCCTAATCCTATTGACTTATTCTGGCATTGGAGGAGTAATCATGAGCCAAAACCATTAAGCATTCATCAGCAAAACTAGACTGATATTGTAGTGGCCTAATACTATTTAAAGACATGATTTAGAAAAAATCTGTGGCACTCTGAGTTGTTTTTTTTTGGTGTACAGAGGGCAGGGAGTGCATTTATATATTTTGAAGTGAAAACCAAAATACATCTTTATAATTGGAATTATAGTGCTTCATGGGAGGAATAGCTCTTGAGCTTGATATTCTCTTCTTGGCAGAATCAAATATGGTTTTCTCTCTTCTCAAGAGCAAATCCAGTCATGTCTATCACAAAATAAATTCCCAGCTAATGTGGGAACAAATAGAAGAAATAGGAAACATTGCCTTTACTTTCTAGAACAATTTCTCTGCTCTTTATACCTAATCTTTCCCCATTGTCCACCACTCCTGCGACTTCATCTCAAGTTCCGTGTCCAGTTTGGGGACCCCTAGAAAAAGAAAGACATCAATTAACTGCAGTGAGTTTAGGGGTGGCTGCCAAGATGGTCGAGGGCTGGGTAAGGGGCTGTGTGAAGAGAGGCTGAGGGGCTTTATCCAGCTTGGAGGAGAGCCAGACTCAACATCTCTTGGAGGTGCAGCTGAAAAGATGACAGGACAGGTTACAGCAGTAGAAAATTAATTAGTCACTGTAGAAGTTACTTTAAATCCTTGTGCAGTATGTGAGAAAAAATGACACTGTAAGGAGGTCTCAGTTGGAAAGAAAAGTGTTGGAAAGAAATGTTACAAATCATGTATTTGTTGTGATTATGGCGAAAAATTACAGTTTCAGTGATGGGTGATTCTTATCACACATCAGGAAATAATGGCAATGATAAGCAAAAAGGGGGAAATAGAACCAATTTTCAGTAGTGTGGGGTCCCCACTACTTGAGGTGTAATAGGACATCCTGGAGGAACATCTTTCCTGTGAAATTTCCTAGGAATGGCCTAAGGACAGTTTATTCAGTTTTTTGGAAGGACAGTCAGAAAAAAAACAAAAAACAAAAAACAAAAGACTCGCGCAGGCTCTTCCACACCTGTTTTATCTGTTTTTATTGACAAAAATGTAGGGCAAAAAACATGGGACCAAAGCCTTGGCTCAGCTTGAGTCTTCTCCTGTGACCTTGGGTACATCAGTCAGCTTGGGCTGTGTTTCAGCACTCCATCTCCCAAAAGGAGATTACTATTATTAGTGTTTAGCATGAGAGGTGCAGTGAAGGTATAATCCAGTAATGCTTTTAAAGCACTGGCATACTACATTAATGATAAAGATAAATAAATGTTCTGTCCTTGCAGGATTTGTAATCTAAAAAAGATGAAAAAATGTGAGAGGAAACATCAATATTCTTGCCTTAGGGACGAATGACAAAGCCACGGGAGAAGTGATTTGTCAAATGTGGCAAAGCAAGACTGAGAGGAAACACCCAGATTTGTCATGTATTCCTTAAAGACAAGGCCATGTTTCCTCTCTTTGCATAAATGGTCACAAATATTGTGATTTTGTTTCTTTAAGCTCCTCCATCGGTGTTTCTTCACAGGAGTCATTTTTCCTGACAGCACCAGTAGGAGCAGCCATTCAGCTTGACTTTATTTTAAGATGGCAGTGAGAATTACAAAATTAACAGGATTAACCCAGTGGTGTAGCACATCCTCCCATCTTCTTCCCAGTCACAACCTTGTCCACTCTGCCAGCTCTCTCAAAGGGTGGCTTGCTTTAAACAGGGCAGGCACTCCTATTAATAATCCATATGTTACTCATTTTTCATGGCTTCTGGCTTCTATTGCCTGGCATCCCTTTGTTCTTTTTGACTTCTGAATCTTCAGACCAGAAATTCTGCCAGTGGGTTTGTTCCAACTGTCATTACTGCTCAGAGCAGTGTCCTCCAGACTGCCATGAGTGCTACACCAACACTGCTTTTATTGTATAAGTAAGGATGACCTCTATAACTTGGCTGGATTTTGTATTGAATTCACTGAGACCTGTGCAAAACCACAGTAATTTACCTATTTTAAAAACGAGAATTAATCCGAGAAAACACATAAAAGGCCTGGAGAATGCTTCACCCTTGTGTGAGAACTGTTTTCTCCACACTAAGAGGAGGCTCACAGACCTGTGACTCATAAGATTATTGTGCTGTTGGAACAGTTTGTCACAGGCTGATGAATGGTGTCAAGGCAGGACACCATCTCCTAGCAACTCTTCTAGCCTGGAGCTGCTGCCTTTATGTTTAACCCTTCTAAATTTCCCTGCATGCCAGGATGCCACCAGGATGTGTTTGCACTCCAGCTTCTGCTGCAATTTTATCAATACTTCTCTTCCACTGCTCTTTGAACTGTGGGCAGGGCAGGGCAGAGGGCTCCAGCACATTGACTTGGCTAAACGGAGTGGATCAATCAGTGATGCCAATGTGATTTTCTCCTTCTTTTGCCTTTCTGTTTTTTTTTTTTTTCTTTTGCTTTTTAGATGTGGGATTGTTTCTGCTTTATCATGTGTTCAATAATCCCTATGGTTTCATTGAAGTCTGCCTTAAAACCCGCTTCTCTGCATGGCTCTGAGCTCATGGTATCCAAAAGGAGCATTTTTAAATGATCAAATGGTTTCAATAATGCAGGAAAAAAAATCCAGCAGCAATCTGAACTTCAAGACTTTCCCTTTGTTTTGGACTGGTAGATGGATGACGCCTCTCCAGGATGCAGCAGCTCTTGTTTGGTTCCTAGTTCCTACCACGTCTGGCACATGTGCCTGGTGACAGCAGGAAAGATGTTTCCTTGCTGAGAGGAAAATTGGTAACAAAACTGTCTGCAAAGCCTTTCACTAGACTTTTCTGAAAAAATAGGATATAGGTGGGTTTATGGAACTAATTTGATCCCAGCAAGCTCAGTAAAGGAAGTGTCATTGATTTAGAGATACATAAGAGTTACAAGGCAAAGGAAAGCATTTATCAGTTGTGTAAGGGATGGCTTGTGCCCAAGCTACTGTGTTTGGTAAACTGACTTTTGTCTCAGATCATGGCAGACCTTGAGTCTTTGCTTAACTCTTCTTGATGTCTGTGCATTGCGTTCAAGAGCACTTATCTGAATGGAAAGAAAGATCTTCATATTTTGCCTCAGTTTTAATCTTTGCATCGATGAGGCATTTGTGTAAATGGCATTAGGGAAGGTGACTCAGTCCAGTTGCTGCTGGAATTGTGCAGCTCACACCAGTTTGCCGTATGAACTGACATTATCCCCATGCCTTGGCCATAAGAGCTCATGTGCTTGTTGGCTGCCTTGTCTCAAACCATACACAGCACTTAGAGCTTTCCATTCCCAAAGTCAGTGGGGGATGAGCAGCTGGCACTTGCTGAGCATGTGCAACTTTAAGAATTAGTTTGAAATTTGAAAATTACAACCAGATGGAGTCCTCACCCCTCGTGATGTTTCTCTGTCCCCAGACTGAGTTGAGAATAACCAAGAGGAGTACCAAGCTTGTGGAGACAGGGTGCCCACAGTGGCTGTCCTCCCAACATAACCTCACAAAGGTCCCTCAGTGAAAGGTCCTTCATTTATCTGTGCTTACCTGCACTAAAATCACTTCAGCAGTAGCTGCCAATTTATTTTTGTGAATCACCTCGTTGCAGCAGCCCTGCTGCTGAGCAGCAGCACTTTGCTGTAGTGCAGTCTGTGTTTATTACAGAAAAAAAAAAAAAGTTTCAGCCTCTTCACAAGTTTGGGTAATATTGCAAATCTTTCAGCATCTATTAGAGCTGGAGCTTGAGGCTTGAATGCTAATGATTCTGAAACATAACACCGAGGTAATCTGACAAAGTTGCCTAAGGAGGTTTTCATAAACCTTTTGTACAATTTCTCTGTTTCTTTGCCAGTGAAAATTAACCTCCTCTTGCAAAAAACCAGAATTTCACCTAACTCATTTAGAAATAGCAGAGGGAAAGAGAAAATCAATCCATAACGAACAGTATCACATTAAGAAAATCTAATTAGAAATGGCTTCTCTTTTATTGCACTGATAATGGTAAGCTCTGAGAATGACATCATTACAAAATTCAGTGGCTTTTAATGGAGTGAATTTTTAAAAAGTGTTTAAACTACCAGATCAATAATTTCACACACCACATAATTAAATTGTAAAGAAATTCTCAATAAACACTAATGTTTGAAATGTGGTGCTCTATTTTAAAATAAAGTATATATTATCTTCTGCTGCATGTACTTCTAAAAGTTGTCTTGATATTACTGAAGAGTAAAATTCTCTCTACACGGCATCGAAGACAAAGTCTTCCCTACTTAGTCTTACTTATTTATCTTCAGTCAGAGTTGGGTGGAAATTTTTTTTGTCTATGGCCCATCTTCTCCATAGAAATGTTATTTGAATATGGATAGAGGCTTTTAAGGCAGGGGCTTGAACAAGTAGAAAAATTGAAACTTTTCCAATGTAACTTACAGTATTTTCTTTTCAAATAATTTGTAATTTCTTCAGAAAGAAACAAAACTAAGAATGCTTCTACTACCTGGAAACAGGCCCAAATTGTAAAATTTTATCCAGGGTTTCCTCTGTTGCACAGTCTTTAACTTCAGTTAAAGCTTTAAAACTTCAGTTTTACTAAAGTAAAACACCCACTAATGAGTTTTTAATCAGTCACTCCATGATTTGATATTTGAGATAATTCATCATTGTGGATGCAGCTAAAACACAATGATGTGCTGCACACATGTTGTATCCTATGGCCTAAGGTGTAATTTACCGGTGGTAAAATTATTTTCTTCTAAATGCACTCAGATAATCTGCACTCACACTGAGGGAGCAGCATATCTAATGTGCAATCTTTCTGTAATGAGCCTATTACTCTGGTTTCTAGGTAGAGTTCCACCAGGCATGTCTGTGGGCAGTTTTGTTCATACTCTCATTAAAAATGTCTTAGTAAGATGAGCTGCTGTTTGGCAATTTACATGCCTAGATATATTTGTTTTTTAACAAGAGCAAGACATAATTAATACACTTTATGCAGAAAGCTTCAGCCATGGAAATAAAGAGGAACAAGATCAAAATCAGTTCTCCTTTCTTCTCAACCAGTCAAGGGTTGCAAGAGTTTCAAAAAGTTTAGGAAAAGGATTCAAGGTTACACAACAAAAGAATTTCTCTAGTGTGGACCTTGCAGATAAGAAACAATGTGCTGCACATAATACTTCTGAGATTTGAATTAAAACTGCCAGGGATATTGGCAGTGGGGATGAGCACTGTAATGCACTGTTCTGCAAAAGGAGTTCATCACTGCTAACAGAATTTGAATTATGCTTTACTAGATTTCCTGCATACGTCAAAAATAAGTAATTGCCAATTATCCTGCTCAAAAGAGCTGTTGGGATACAATCATTTAACTTAAGCGTAAGTGCAGAGCTGCAGAGCTCTGAGGAAAAGCTCTGCAGACGGAAAGCTTCAAGAAGTAGTTGCTCATAAATCGAGATAACTTCAACTGAAGCAAAGGCTAATTTTAACTTCATCCCAGCATGCAGACCTTCAATACTACTTAACGCTCTGCAGCAATGCACCAGCTAAAGCAATGGGTTAATTCCAGCTGGCTCAATAAGGCAGTGCCTTTATTCCTCGGGAAAGAAACTGCTGCAGAGGCTGTGGCTTGCTCGGAATAAAGGTGCAAGATCAAGAATGAGCCTGGATCTCCTAAGCTCACCACCCTTTCCACTGGAGTCTGCTTTCTCTGAATGACCAGCAGAGAATTAATGAGAAAATATGATTCCTTATATACTAGGCTCTTTTTTTATTATTTTTCTTTCTTTCTGCAAAGGTTATTTGCTCCATGTAGGAACCAAAATTTTTAATGGTTAGATCAGAGATCAGAGCTAGAGCTCCAAATTTCTATTCCAGGTTCTGCTGCTACTTCATTATAGACAGGTCTCTCATTAGCTTCCCCAGTGGCTGAAATGGAAATAATTACATGGAGTTTATGGTGGTGAGACATACTTGTTGGTTTAGATTGCCTTGGGATCTTTAAAAGATAGGTGATAGAGAAACGTCAAGTGTAAAAGTACTGAAATCTTTCCAGTGTTGGAAAAGGTAGGTACACTGAGAAACTGTGCACAGAGTATTTAAAAAATATAGAACACAAAATATAACCATTTCATCACTGTAGAGGTTTGTCTACAAATATATTCACATTATAAAATGCTTGGTATGACTAAACTCTGTTTGGCACAGGCAAAACTGAGTTTGACTCCAATCATCAAACAATTCTAGCTTTTTGCATATTCTTGAGTTTCTGCATATATTTGTGTGCTATGCTAATGCATTAGATTAAGGGGACATTTTGTAAATAAATTTCTGTGAATCAGGCTTCATGGCAGTTTAAAATTGTCAGGAAGTCTCTAAAATGTATCCCCCAGGTTTTTGGTGCCTACACATAAATTCTTGAGACCTGAGGATAGCAAATGGGACTGATAATATTTGTGTGGGAGACAAGCAGAGAATTCCCTAGCAGCAAAGCAAATAGCCCAGTAGTTCCCTGCATCAGCAGAACTAGTATTCTTAGCTGCCTTGAATAGGAGAAATTATCACCTAAACCTCCCAAGCTCAGCCTGCTGGGGTGATATGATTAAATTTTATGCAATTAAACACTGTAAGTAGCACACCTCAAAGAGAATGGGCAGGTCAGCCGCAGGTGATCCTCTCTGACACTGCAGGGTCCTGGGGTAGCTCTTTCTCCCCATCAAATTAGCAGCTTATGCTGGGGCCTCCAGGCTCTCAAGAAATTGTAGTGGGATCTTGTGGAAATCTGTCAGGCTCCTGGAGCTTCCAGGATGCGCCCAGCACAGGGAGTTTTGGGGGCTGGAGGTGGAAGACCTAAAGACCTGAGAGTTCTTATGTAGGCTGCACATCCTGGGGTCACAGCTGAGGGTTTCTTCTCTGTGGTTCCTCAGTTCTGGAGTTGGGTTCCTGAAATAGTGGACCAAATTTGCTAATGGCACCACAGTAAGTGATGAACTTCGCCCCCAAAGTTACATGGGCCCTGGATTGCCATTTAAATTAATCTCTGGTTTTTGGCCTGACCCCTTCAAGCTGTTTACCTGCCCTGACAGACCTGGCAGCCAGAAATCAAGGGTGTGCAAAGATTTTTTGCTGAGTAATTTAGGAGAGAAACTATATGAGGCAGTTGCCTCTAAAAAATAAAAGCCTTATTATCTTCTTAGTCAGAATCCTAAAGAGAGAGAATGAGAATTGAGGGGGAAGAGACTGATAAATTTACACACCTGAAGCTCCAGCAAGATCTGAAATGAATACTGTGGTTGTATTATCCACTGTGGAATTTTACAATGTGGAATGTGTCTTGTGGGCTGCAGGGTGATCTGGGGGCTAAACCTGTCACTGGGGCAGTGTGCCTCCCTCTGCCTCCCCTAAACCCAGGTAAAATAACATCATCAGATACAGTGAGGTCATTGCTGTCTATTTTTTTGATCAAATTTGTGCTCACCTTAAAGAAATACATCAGAAAAAAAAAAGTGATTTTTTCTGATGAAAGCAGGAATAAATAGGTAAAATATTTTTGACGGGTTTTAAAAGTTCACGTTTTCCTCTTCAAATAAGTAACATGCACAGAACTTGTTATTCAGCTTGCCTGGAAACTTGGTAACTCCTAAGATACACTGACCTACCTGAGTAAATTCATGCTCTTCCCCTTCCACGGGAGATTGTGGCCTTGGCAAGATTCAATGTGGAATGAAAATCCAGCCATGTTCCCAGCACTGCCTTCTATGGGGAAACAGCTGCTGCATTTTAACGTTTGACTGGAGAAAAAAGTAGGTTAGAAGGTTTTGGTGTCCTCCCTGGAGCTTCATCCTTGGCTGAACAGATAATAACTCTCTAGGAAAACACTCCAGCAGTCTGGTGTTTTCATCCTCCTTCCCTGCAAAACCCACTCGCTGCTTTTCTCTGAGGAGGTGAGGAGGGTAAGTGTCTGCAATTAGTAGATGATTCTGCACTGAGGAGCTTGGGAAGATTCAATTTGCATTTTGGGTATGTGGTACGTTTGAAACCACTGGCCCCTAATCCTCCCCTGCCATCCCTCGTTGCTGCTGAGCAGCTGATGTGCTGCAGGCAGGAGGACCCTGTTTGGCTGGGGATCTGCTCTGTGGTTCTGGCATGTTCCCTGCAGGTTTGATACACATTTTCAGTGGGAAAAAACAAGAATGGTACCTTGAAAGCGTGGAGTAAGGCTTTACAGGATATGTTTCTCTGAAGTACCAATGCCATAAAAATTCATATCTGGGTATGTATTTGACCTGGTCACTCCAGGCTCTCTTTATAGCCATAGGAGAGAAAAATGGCACATTAAGAGTATAATTTCTGACCTAGGTTTCCTCAGGCTTTCTGTGGGGTATGATGATGGATAGCTCGTGACTGGGAAACCACAGATCTTGAGGAGAGCTCAGGTGTGAGTATATTCCTTTGGCCAGATGAAGCTGGAGCCACTCTCTGGTTTTAGGACTCTTTTCCATCACCTTACAGGGTGCCAAAATCACTGCACATGTAATATTATGCTGTCTTTCCTAAAGTGTGACAGAAGTCCATTCCCCTCCCTCCCTGGGTTATTACTCAAATACCACCCTGGGGACTCTGGAATGGCTTTTTGGGAATCCACTGTTATTCTTCAGCTTTTTTGTTATGCCTCTCTGGAGAAAGAGTAACATGCTTAGTGGCTTGACCTCAGCTTTCCCTTCTCATCTTATTTGGCTCAATTGCTCTGGAAAATGCTACAGTGGTTTGTGGCTTTGCCCATATCTGCCCAGTGTTTATAGTAAACACTGAAGTGCTTTTACCTGTGCTTTCTTTTCTCATTCAGTGTCCCCTCTGCCCTTCCCTGTTACTGAGGCAAGACAAGGTGATGCAAAGCTCCTGTCCCTGTCTCACTCTCTGGCATCCTTTTTAATAAACAGGCATTGCTTTAGGCACCTCCTCCCCTTTTGGAGCTGTGATTCAAATGGTTTAATACTAAAATGTACATTTATGTTGTCGCTCACCTTCATTTCTTCTACACTCTTGGAGTGATACCAACCAGCCTGAGTGATATATTGCATTTTAATTTATTGAACTGTTCTTTCACCTCTTTTCTTGATACATCTGCCTTTGTGAGTACTTTGGCTTCATTACCTGTAAAGTGTCACCTTGGGAATGGATATTTCCCATCCACCTTCTGAAGTGGCAGAGAAATGAAAAGAAATTCATTTGGTTTCTCTGCACTTGGACTGAATAATTCACCTTCTCTTTCTCTTTGATTGCCACTTTTACACCACAGGATTGCTGCTAACAAACTTTCCTGTGGGCATCCTGCTGCTGGGGAACTGGGATTATTTCTCACCTTCGTAGTGGTGGTTAATTCATCTTCACCTCTGTACCAGCCCATTTTCAGTAGGAGGTTTGCAGTAGACCCAGAAAGTAGAAGTGCACATGAAGAAGTGACTTTATTACTTACCTCTCTTTGCCTGAAGGGTTTTCTGGTCTGACCTCATGCATCCTGCTGCTTAATAATATTTCGGGAAAGCTCTCTGGCAGTTTTCTGGACTGTCCTGGGTTCTTACAAACTATACCTTTTTAGATGATTTTGTAACATTTTTTTTTTCCCCAATGGTGCCCTGAGGGGGGAAAAAAAGGATTGCTCATAATTTACTGTGACTTTCTAGGTTATTTAGAAACTCCCTAAAAGGAAAATTTAAGAGAATATCAAAAAGTATCTTAAATCAGCAGGGCAGTAGGTAATGATCACCTTGCTGTAGTTCCTGGAGGATTGTCAAGCCTGGAAACAGAAATATGAATAAATGACCCATGCCCTGGAGTCTGGAAGCACTCAGAGAGGAAGGGAATTACTGCAGGTACTGCAGAGCTTTCCCTCTCCTGGGCAATGAGTGAACGGCTCTCAAATTCCCACCCATCTGCCCTGAGGCGGTTTGGTCGTCCTCTGTTTACCTACATACAAGGGAGGGTTACATCAGGATAAATATTTCTGCTGCTTCTTGTAGAATTTAACTTCAAGCTGTTCAAAATGTGGATGCTTAAACTTGTTGACTCAGTCAGCACTAATTACAGAGGCAGTGATTGTGTGATGCTGGAATTATGTAATTCTCTCATTCTTCCTTCCCTGATTTTATTTATTCTCATTCTACATTCTATTCTTGGCATCAAAAGTCTTGTCTCTTTCTATTTTTTTTTTCTTTTCAGTTCAGCAGAAATGGAAATTTATAGACATGGACCAGTTTCTGATTTTAAAATGACTTTTTTTTCCCCCAAAAATCTAGCCTTTAGGATGGAGTACATTGTATTTAGCAGCACTGGGGTTAATTTTTCTCTCAGACTATTTGTATTTGTTCTTGTTGGACTACTCCTTCTTAGCCCTGTCTGCCAACTACCAAAACACAGTTATCTGATCCCCATAAATACATAGTTCTGCTCTTTGTAGGATTAATCATCTGACACGATTCTTTGAAAGCACCTTTTGGCTTCCTTTCCTCACTTACCAAATCTCTTCTACCCATTGCCCAAACATTATTTATTTTCATTAACAGAGGAGTGCATTTTTTTTTNTTTTATTTACAGAGGAGGTGTTTTTTTTTTTTTTTTTTTTTTTTTTGTCTGCTGGGTAAATCAAACCTTCTTAATTGGCTCAAGAAAATTCCCTGGTGAATTTAAGGTAGTAACTAACCACAACTCTTCCACTTCATCAGGGGTTTAACACATGGAGACAATGAAATTGTGAGTGGCTTTTGGTTGATTTGTTGCTTTGGGGTTTTGGTTTGGTTTGTNTCAGATTTGCACCTCTTTTAAACACAACAGTTGTCAGTTTATCCTTCCATTGGAGCTACTGGAATGCAGCTCTGTGCTCTTAATTCCAGAACATGTTTGCAGCCTGGATTAAGCATCACTTAAAGAACAAATTAAAATAGTCAGACCCACTGTGCTTTACATTAAATGGAATTAGTTCTTTTTGATTAGCACCTCTATGTGTCCCTAGGGAAGGGTTACTAGGGAACTTCACCATTCTTTCATTTTTCACCCCAGTTTTTGAACAGAGATCCTGATTCTGATAAGATATATTTAGCATGCTGAACTTTCCTGTTGCACTCTTTTGTGACTATATGCTTTATAGTGAACTTTATATGTCATTCTTGAGAGATTTTATAATTTATTAGATTCTGTTTCATTAGAAGCATCTTTTAGATTACACTCGCATAAAAATTTCTATATTCATTAGGACTAGACCCTTCTCCTTTCTAGCCCAGAGATTACAATTCCTGACCCACATGAAAAGCAGCTATTGTCCAGTTTTCAAGCCTTAAAAATCATCTTCTCTATCTAGTTCATCCTGTGGAGGAAGCAGAAAATAACCATCAGCAGCCATCCCTAAACTTTTATGTGGCTACCCAAACGTCTCCAGCACTAGTGAAGGAGCAAGGAAACCCACAGAACCACTTTTTGTGAAGAATCCAGCATTTGAGTGAGTGGGCTCACTGTGGAGAGAAATTTAGAGAAGTTTCCCTGTACCCTGTAGATAGTAAATGAAATTGTCTAGTGGGTCAAGGTGCTCACCTACTCAATACACACAGTTTCCAATGGGAAGGTTTGAGTTTGGGGTTTTTTTTTCACTCTGGAAATTCTTTATCTGGCCACTTCTCATTAATAAAAAAGAAAAAGGTGTTTCTGAATCACCTAGAATGGCCAGAGTTCCTTGAGAATGAAAAGAATGTAATGAAAAGAAGATAATGAACAGAACTTGCATGAGCAAAGTTACCAGTTTGAAAGAGTACAGAAAAGGAAAGATCAGGTCTAGGTCTACACAGAGAGTCTTCTGCAGAGATGTAGTTACTAAAAAAAAATTCCTTATTCAACTTCCAATGCCTCCTCTTTGCCTAAGCATGAGTATCTAAATCAGCAGATAAACAAATAACTAGAGCAAAGCCAATTGTTGAAACTCTGAGAAATTCACAACAGAGAATTAAACACTAGAGATGGGGATGAGGGGAAGTAATTAAAACAAATTGGAAATCTTAATAGGTAGAAATAAAAATGGAGAACTTTGTATCAATGAGAAATCTTGATTGCAAAAGTTGTTGCAGATGGCTTTCAGCCTTGGAGGATTTCAGCTGGGAGGTCCTTCAGCAGCACAATGAGCTCTGTGCGTGCTGACCCTTTGTAAGAACCTAAACTAATCTTCATTTGAAATATCTGGGGAATTGGGAAACAACTGACACTTACCCGTGCTTTCCTCAGGTGTGTTTCACAAAAGGCTCCCAGCAGACCCGGTGGAGCTGTTCCCAAAGACATCAGCAATTTTCCCAGCCTTATCTGTTCTTGTACTTGTATTAAAAATGAAAATGCCCTGGTGAAATTAATGCAAAATACAGTCGGGAGCATAATGAAAACCCTTTTCTGATAGTCTTTACACTGCTGCAAGCATCCCTCCCTTCTCTCTTTCAAAAAGAATATAATAGTCCTTTTTACTGTTTTGTTATATTTGAAAGAGGAACATGTAAGTGTTTTCTACTTTTTTTTTTTTAACCACTTTTTAGTAACCTAAAATGCAAATTGGATGAGGACAATATATAATCTCCTGGCTTATTATATTTTTTTTCCTGCAGAAAAGATATGCTCAGTATTTTAATAGCACCATCTGTCACAGTAGCAAGTGCCAAGCTGCAATATTGATCTTGTCACTTTGGGGAATGGTATGGTATTTAGGATTATAAATAACATTTTTCTTTGCTCTGTTCATGTGTTAGTTTGTATATAGAATCCAGACTCAAGAAATCACTCTTGCCATCTAATAAGACAAGCACTTTCTTGGAATCCACAGCAGAGTGTGATTAGGACCTGAAGCAGTATTTGTGTTATTACCTGTCACAGCTCAGTAGAGCGAATAACCCAATTGGTCTGTGAGATTTATATGGTGGCAAGGATAGCCACAACTAAGCAAATATCTTCTAGTGACCATAAGTCATCACTGGGCACTAGTTTCCTCTCTGCAAAAGACAGAAGATTATGCTGATGAGATTTTAAATTAAGAGCACTCAAGCTGAGGTTACAAAAAAAACCGAAGTGCTGCATTATCTGCAATTTTATGTGTTGAACAACGATCTAGTGTTTTATTGGGGTTTTTTTGTTTGTTTTTTTTAAGGCTCTGTCACCTTCAGATCACTTGGATTTTTGGTTAAATTTTTCATTTAGCTTGCCTTGGGAAAAAGAACATGCAGTATTGTGGCCAGTTTTTATCTCCAAATGGACTCTCTGGAGAGGCCAGAATGGTGGTGTCAGGTTTGAGGTTATCCTGAGCCTGGAAAGGTCTCAGTGTGTTGAGCTGCCTGATTCAGAAAGAGAATTTTCCTGGCAAGGAGGAGAACAATTCTCCATTTAATGTAAAATCTTGTGGGTGTTTCCTCCCCTGGTTACATCTCTGGATGTAGATGTGTTTTTCAGTGCACTAGGCTAAACTGTGATGCTCCTGGATGGTTGAAGAAAAAGATGCTGGACAGATGTAAGGGGTAATTATATTTTCTGAGTGGTAATGTTGTTTTCCAGGATTCACAGGGCTGAGTACTTCTCTCTGTAATACTCTGTTAGACAATCAACATTTTGATAATGTGCCAGCATTTTTTTCTCCTCCACAGGTAACTTTGCTTTGGGTTGGGTATTACATGAATTTTGTGCCCGATAAAGTAAGATTTCACCTGGGACTTGAAGTGTTAAAGTGTTAGAACAGAAATACTTTTATACTGGTTTTTTTTCTGTTGGTAGTTCTCCTGCTGCTGAACATATATTTATCCTCAGCATGCAATTTCACTCACAACTTCAAGGCAGCTCCATGGTGCTCCTAAGTACTGCATTTTATAGATTTTCTGCAGTTGTCATTAAACATCTCTCTTGAGGAACAAAAATACCAAAAACATGTACACAAAACATGAAAAGCTGGTACTAAAATAATCCATTATAATCCCATTCTTCATTTTTCACAGTCTGTGCAAATTGATTTCGTCTAAGATATTACCCAGCTATATTCAAGGTTGGGTCTGGTTCTTTCCCCTGTTTCATTTCCTGCAACTCAAGTAATTTTATGAAATGCAGTGTTTTTACTGCGGAAAAATAAAATCTAGTAAATAGTCTGCTGTGTGTTGGGATCTGGATAATCCATTCTCTACCTCATTGCTTGCTTTTGCTCCCTGCTTGTTCAGACACTTGCTCAGCCATTTCTGAGCATTAGCATTTAATTAAAGTAATACCTGGAGTAGAGGACAGACAGGCTGTAGCCAATTTATACAGATGGCGCATTGAGCTGTTGTACATAGATATAGAAATATAGATGGACAGAATGTTTGTATATCTATGCACAAAACATCTATATTTGTACATAGATATGCAAACATTCTGTAACATAAGTCTACAAAACTACAGAAGATTTCACATATTAAGTATGTATATGTATATATACATGTATATTTATAAATGTGTATACACACACATATGTATATACATATATAGTGTTTGTATATATAATGTGTGTACATGTATAATATATATACACACACATATATATAGTGTATGTGTATATATATATATATATAGTGTGTGTGTGTGTATGTATGAGATAAGGGCAGTTACCAAATTCTCCACAGTGGTTTTAGCCTTCCCTTTGAATACCAAATGTGGTTTCTTTCCTGGTGTTCCTTTCCTGTGGTACAAACTGTGAGCCCTGGGTAGCTCCTAAGCACTGTGTGAGGCTCTGGCAGGGGTTGATCACCAGCTTTTGCAGCCATGGGAATTCTGTCTGGGCAGTGTCCAGCCCATGATTTGTGGGAACTCATCCTGCTCTCCGTGGACCTTAACATGATGGCAGCACTGTGGTGTGGCAGGTGCAGGATCCTGCTTCTTCAGCAGGGAACAATGCTTTAAAATAGGAATAGACATAATTTTGCCTCTTATTGGATAGAAAAAGTCCCCCAAAATACTTTTTTCCCCCTATTTTTTAATCCTTTTTTTTTTTTTTTTTTTTAAAGCAAAGGGGAGTATCCACCTCGCCTTCTCCTTGCAAAATTGGCACACGATACTTCTGCATCCATTGCCTTATGCCTGTAATTATTCAATGCTGGTGTTTTCCTATATGTGGGTCGCTTCTCACAGGTGGCAATTGCTAATGTAACCTCCTTTACTGATGCTCCACTAGCTCAGAGCCAGTAATGCCTGGCTGCAGGTGGGAAAGGAGACAACAAGAAACATTGCTCTGTTTGAGGCTTGACACAATCAGCTTTTCATATACACTCCTCTGTGTCTTTTGGTGGTGGAGGGAGCTGTACTGTCATTAGCAGCCAGCGGGGTGTTGTAAGGGATGTATTTTTACAGAGAATTCAACTCCCCTGGTGCCTTATGAGCCTGTCTGCCTTTCCAGCTGCAGAGAGTGGGGGAGGCTCGGAGCTGTCTGGGTCAGCAGGAACCAAACTGCTGGGGAGAATGGAAAACTGGCAATAATCTCAGCTTTTCCTTTGAAATGTGGAGTGACTTGCCTGACCTGGGGACACGGTGAGGGGGATGAGGGTCTGCACAGAGCCAGGGCAGCAGGAGAGCTGCAAGGAGCTGAAGGGTGGGGGCTGAGAGTGTGTGTTGTAGGTAAATGAGCAGAGGGAATGGAGGGAAAGTGTTTACATGAACCTCTGTGATCAAAGAAAAGATTCTGAGTGTTTCACCAAGAGTTTAATTTGCCCTCTGGGCTGTGTTACACAACTTGCTGTCAAACAGTGCTTTTTTTAAAGAAAACACAGGTAACTTCTCCCTTTTGATGATCAAACGAGAGATGCATAAAGTTACCCAAAGTGCCTGATTAAAAACAAATATCCCTCCTTCCAAATGCCTGAGCTGACAATTGCTTCTAATTGTGAGCAGTGTTGTCCAGCTGTATGCAGGCTATGGCTGGGAAAAAGGAACAATTAATAAACCCGGGGAAGCAGAGTAGGATTGTGGTGAGTGCAGCAGGGAGCACAACCCAGAGCACAAGCATTGGTCAGAGGGAAGGAGAGATGGGCACTCTGAGTGCAAATTAATTAAGCAGCAGATTTAATCTGCAGTCTATGGGCATGAAAGAAAACATGTCAGCCTTATTACAGTTAAAGTATTTATATTTGTAAATAGACTGTGCAAATTCACAAACGAAAGGGAGCATAAAAAGCAGCTGTTTATAGATGGGGATGGATGTAGGAAGCTACATCATCACTCACCAACGTTTGGGAGTGGCTAGGAAGCGTTTGTGGGGACCAAGTGTGATAGTTAAGTGATAAATGGGAAGTGATTAATGTCCTTGTTTGTTAAGGAAATAGAGGGGAAATATTTTTCTCCAAGTATTATCAGAAATAAAGACTAGAGACAAGTGCTTTGACGCAAGTGATCTCTTGTAATAAATTGTGCTGAGTATCTCTTCATTAGAAAGGCCAAGAGGGTGGTTAGAAGTGTGAAAAATGCCAATAAGATAACTGCAGCAGGACTTGAGGGATATCCTGCTTTGGGGAAGGGCAGACTGAGAGATGTGACAGACAGCAGCACTGCCAGCAGCTTCCCTGTCTTTACTGGGCCACACAGACTTCCATTACCTTCCCAAAGTGAGTTTCTGGGTGTCTTCCTTCCATGTCTAGATGTCCCAGGGAAGCATCCAGAGCTGAGATCTTCTCTCCCCCACCATGGGAGGCTTTCCCTGTGACCTTGGTGTCCTGAGGTATAGAGGTTCCAGTGTTTACCTTTATTACAGCCCTTGCTGAATTTCCTACCCTTGAAATGAAGATTTGGCAGGACACTGAGCGTCCAGTGCCTCAGCCATGGGGTCTGAGGGGAGAATCAACCCTGGAGCAGCTGTGGATGCATTTGGGGTGCAGAACACAAGGCTCAGAGCTGCGGGGTTTCTGGCTGTGATGGCTGATGTCTGTGAGAGAAGTCTGGGCAGACGACCTACGCAATCAGCACATCAGAGGAAATAGGAATGGAAAGGAACTCTAAAGGTCATCTAGTCCACCCTTTTGTCCGAAGTCAAGTTTAATTATACCCACACCGTTCCTGAGAGATGTGACATCTCCTCAGCATCTGTCTCTCTCAATTAATCCATCTGAATCCTTTCAAGTTTTTCCTCAGATATGATGCATTTTTGGAAAATTGTGAGCCTCTTCTGGACTCTTTCCAGTTGATGTGTGTCCTTCAGCAGTGCAGGGCTGACTGTGGCTGGTGCCCTGCACAGAGTGTCTCCAACTGGAGAGAACAACACATTTCCAATTTTGTTAATGACTCCATAGATCTATTCAGCCTTTCATAATGATTTGGAGAGAGCTTCCTCAGACATCAATTTAATGTCTTGAAGAGTTCTTGTTTGAGTTAAGGGCCTTTATTTACTTACTTCTGTCAGGGTCAAATAATGGGTCAAGTCTGAATTTGAAAACTTTTAGAAATTGCCTCAATATAAACAACTTTGTGTGGACTGAAAATGACTACAAAGTTTTTGATAAATGGCAAAGTCTCTGTTTACAAGGAGATGCTTAGTGCAGCTGTGTTAGGTCAGGTCTCATTTAGCATCTCCTTTTAATGATCCTGAAGAGGGAGTAAACAGCCTGTTAATGAATTTGTGTGTGGTTCTGTATAGGGAGGACCTGTGAGTAATAGGCAGGAAAGAAGAAGACTACAAAGGGACATAGAGATTATAAACACTCACGGATAATGAAGTTAACTTCATCTCTGCCTAACATAAATTAATGTGTTCGGGTGGAGGGGAGGAAGGGAATATGCTTAAATAAACTTGGCCTACTTGAAAGCGTTTCATGAGAAAAGTAGACTTGTATGGTATGTACTTAAATGGGGCCTGGCAGAGTGCAGTAAAGGGACCTTTAAAAGGGGCATAGGAGAAGGGGGGATGGCTTTATGCTGAAGGATGATAGATTTAGATTAGATACGAAGGGGAAATTCACATCTCTGAGTGTTCAAGGCCAGGTTGGGTGGGGCTTTGAGCAACCTGGTCTAGTGGAAGGTGTCCTTGCCCATTGCAGGAGGTGGAACCAGATAATCTGTAGGGTCCCTTCCAATGCAAGCCATTGTATGATTCTATGATTCTGTGTGATATTACTCCCAAAAAGCTGAATGCTCAAGGAACTGCTCAGACACATGTAGAACACAGGAATCTTTCCTCTCTGTTTGACTGCTACTGGTCTGTGTGCTTTACTACCAAGGAGATGTTTGAATATACACAAAACTTGTCGTGAAGATGAAGGAGGAGTGGTGGATGAGACTGAATTGAAATATCCTGGAGTGGCTGATTACCCTAAGGGACAGAACAGCTCTTGGGTGTAGGTCTCAGCAGAGAAAACACAGTTATTAACATGGCAAAAGGGAAGGTGTATGAGAAAATGCATTTGAGGGTGGGGGAATTGGCACCAGCCATAAGTTGTTGGAGCTGATAACGTGTGGTGAATAGATCAACCTGGTACTTAGGAAAGTGTGTAATATGTGGGGGAAAAATACTGAAATTCAGGGAAAAGCTGAATTTCTGGGAGAGACAGCATGGAGAAAAAGGGGTTTCATCCTTATTCTTATTTTAACTTAGTTTACCTCCCCTGACAAGAGTAGCATGGGAAGAAGCTTAACAGGAATGAGAGTCTGGCCCTAAGGGTCTCCGTAGGTTCCCTCTAGGGTTTCAGCCCCTGAGTCCCTTCTGCAAACAGAGATGAATTCAAGGATCAGATGCAAAAAAAAAACCCTCAAAGATTTGGACATAAAAACTTGTGGGTTTTTTTCACATTATTTCTTCTCTTCCTTGTGTGAGTCTCCCAATGTGCTGGAGTTTTAAATAAAGAAATTTACCTGTCTAAACTAGAATGCATCTGAAACCTATTCCCAAATGCATATTTGTGTTCATGTGTATAAAGAGATTGAGGGAATGTTTAATTATGACTTTCCTTTTTTAAAAACTGCATAGAAAATAGAAAAAGGCATTGAAAAATTAAACTAGGCCTGCTAGACAGTAACTTATGAGTAAACAGCAGCAACGTCCTTAAATATCACAAAAATAATGTAGGAATGCTGAGGTTGATGAGGGCATTAAGAGACATGAGCAGGGAATGACAGATGAGATTGTCATTGCAAAAAGCCTCCATGAGTTCTGTGCCATTAGTATTTAGAGAAAAAGCTGAAGGTCGTATCAGAGACTAGAATACATTTTCCTGGGGGCAATATGAAATGCTAAAAGGTTTTATGATTATGCCAGAGCAGATAGTTAGGCAATTAGAGCTGTTAAAAATTGTCAAGGCATGGGATCCAGATGAGTTACATCTGAGAACTGAGATGGAAGTAGCAAGTGGAATTGAAAGCTTTGGCAGATATTTTTTTGATCCATCTCCAAGGGTGGGGTGGTTGGAGAGGGTTGGGCAGCGTGGCTGATGTAGTTGCTATTATATAAGCAATGCTCATGAAAAATCCAGTGCCAAAGCAACAGTTTGGTAAGAATATGACTGATAGAGGATATTTTGCGTGGACTTAGGAAAAGGGAGTTCTTGGCTTATAAATTCACTTGACTTTCTGAAACACGTTACTGCGCCAGAAGACAAATGTCAAGCAAAGTCCATAATTTATCTGACTTTTCTGAAAGCATAGCATGAGAAATATTGATCTGCTTAATAAACGTACATTATCTCCTGAAAATGACTAAAAATTAGCTCAGGGAGAACAAATAGTGTCAGTAACACTACAGAGGGATAACAGAGACCCAAAGAGCAAACATATATTGTGCAATGATCTATTTGCATCAAGTTAGACACCCATGTGCAACGTTTTTATTGTTTTGAGGTTTAGACTTAAAATGTAGAGGGAAAAAAGGGGGAAATCTTGTGCTTCCTTGTGCCAAAGTACAGGTACAGTGAGGGGCAGAACTACCACAAGCCTTTCAAGGCTGTGCAAGTCTTTGGGCTGTAGAAAACTTGGTGTCCACTGTTGGCAGGGACTGCCCCTCAGGCACAATTCTGATTCAAAGGAGCTCAGCTCTCTCAGGGGTGATGATTTGCCTCATAATGTATTAATGATGGCAAAGTAGATTGTTTCCAGCACAGCTGAATGGGATGTCAGCAAATATTTGTTAGAAGATGAAGAATGCAGAATGATTGTTTCAACATTTCCCTTTGTGCTGGGCTCCTTCCCCAAGGACAATTCCTGCTCCTGGTTGGAGATGAGAGCTCCCAAAGCAACAGCAACGGGCAGCTGTCCATCCCTGTCCTGTGTGTGATGTTTTTCTTGTCTCTTCACCTTTCAAAGTGATGTAGTTCAGTATTAAATTGACCCTGTGTGTCCCTGTGAGGCAGTAGGTGTGCAAAGGGGCAACTTGTTTTCTCCTCCCCACTTTTCTCTTCATTGTAGGGGTGCATTTATATCTATGGATGTCCTATCTTCTTTTGGAGACTGAAAAAGCAGTAGCAGGTCTCTGGCAGGTGAGATTTTAATTCAGAGTGGGATGTGTCCCATGGTGTAAAGGGAGCACACCTCCCATACACACCTGTGCTGCATTCTGCCCTGCCAGACATCCTTCTTGCACTGACCCAGCAGGAACGCAGAAATTGTAAGCACTCAGCACCTTCAGGGATCCAGCCTTGTGGTAATCTCCTCCTCCAGCATAATCTTCATAGCTGCACCACTGTTAATGTGTTTGCTATTCATCTGTTGTAGCATTTAAATAATAATTATTAGTGGCATATTCTTTTGGGTGATCAGCCCAAAGCTGCAGTGCAGGAGTGTGACCTTGAGCTTTCCTACAGACAATGGAAATTAGTTGATAATGGACAAGAGTAATTGCTTGGATGACAGTGCACCTCTGGAGCTACATCACCACAATACATCACTGAGGCCAGGAGCTTAGCAGGACTCAGGATTAAAAAAAGGGAATTAACAAAATGCAAACAAGATGTTGAAATGCATTAAAAATGGGACAGAGGATAATACAGAGGGTAATTATAATGTAATTATATAAATATAATTATATAAGTAAGCACTGTGGTTTCACTGGGAGTGTTGCATGCAGGGCTGGGCTCAGAGATGCCTGATGAGTGTGTTTAGAGGCTCAAGTAAATCTTACTTATTGGAGAAATCTTAAGTTATTTAGTTTTGGCATGGAGACGACAAGGAGAACATCAAAGGTGTCCTGCCAGGAATCCTCAATTTTAGAGTCCCTTTTCTCTCACAGTAGAAGAGGATAAAGGAAGGGAATGGGACGAAAGAGAATATCAGGACATCTCTTCCCCTCCCTCACATGAAAATGCTCATGGTCACTGATGAATAGATAAATAAGAAGCTACAGAGAGGAAAAACCAGGGTAGCAGAAACCAGAGCAATGAGATTTCCCACACAGACTCCTGTTAAATTGTTGTCCTTACCTACTCCCCCAGATATTTCCTCTTGAAGTTCTGCTGCAAGGCATCATCCAGGGAAGAGAAAACAAAAGCCTCTGAACAAGTGATAAGTCTGACATTTCTAGTATTTGAGTTCAGGTTGAATACACAGACTTTATTTTCACCCATGCAACTGGTTGCCACAAAAAGAGATGAGCGATGAATTCTCACAGTTTTGGAAAGGATATGGAAACATATCAAAACTAAGAATACTGCTGTTGTTTAATTAGCAGTGGCACCTTTTAGGAGGGATAGTCAAACTCCACAATTTAAATTAAAATTTAAGCACTGGGGATGAAGATAAAAGCTAAACTGGAAGCACAGCACCCTTCTTGGTTTTTACACTTTCTGGAATTAATTATGTTTTCTACACATTGAATTCCCCCACTTGTATTTCTAGTCAGGTCTTCTGTGTGCTCCAGTGTTTACGTGAACAAAAAGCATTCACAATTATCAGCATAAAGATTAGAAATATATAAAAAAGAGCTTTTGGAAGGAATACTAATAATTTAACAGAAAATTCGTGCCTTTAGGCAGGTTTGCGGAAGTATTTTTGCACTTTAATCTGGCTGATTCTGGCTGTCATAATACAAGCTTTGTTAAACTGATCATTAGCTTGGTCCAATGTAATGTGTTTTGTGGTTTGATCTTGCTTGCTGCTGCAAATATATCCTTCATTCTGAAATGGCCTCACATATAAGGTGGCTGCACTTGCAGGCTGTAATTTTATTACAGCATTTGCCAGACTGATGCACTCAGGCCATTTAGTATCACTTTATCACAGATAGAAACAGCACAACTAACTGCAAAAACAGAAAAAGCATTTAAATTTTACATATTGGAAACTAGTTAAAATTCACTTTTGACCAGGGGGTCTTCTTCAAGCTGAGAAGAAAATGTAAAAAGTATAATTTCATTACCCTGTATTAAACCTCTATTTCTCCTTTAGACTTTCACTAGCTAAATCAGCATGACCAAAATCCTCTTCACTTGCTCTTATTATTTTTTTTTCATGGAACTCGAAAATGGGCAATATTTCCATGATTTTTCCATTCTGTGGTTTTACTGCTGGGACAATATTGTTTCTGTTACGGGTTGTGAGCAGTACTTTGTGTCTGCTCTTAAACAGATCTGATGCATGAAATGATGATGTTCCTGTGCTTTCTCAGGCTTTGAAGTCATTAGAGCTAAATATTGTCAAGTTTGCTAAATGTTTAGGTGAACGAGCTGCAGTACTGTCAGACCTGAATGTGCAGGAAGTAATAATCCATACCAAAAAGAAAAATATACCAGCATTTAAAATAAAGAAAAAGAGTATTTTAAAAAGAAATGTATTTTCAGGCCTCTTTATCTCTCTACTGGGTTTTGCACTTTGTGTTAATGAAGTCAAGCTTTCCCCTTTCTTCGGACGGCCAGAAA
Source organism: Sterrhoptilus dennistouni (assembly GCA_013397095.1). Lineage (NCBI taxonomy): Eukaryota > Metazoa > Chordata > Aves > Passeriformes > Zosteropidae > Sterrhoptilus > Sterrhoptilus dennistouni. The sequence continues at coordinate 1,692,838 of VWZU01015737.1, forward strand.
TTGATTTTTCCCTTCCTTTTTTTAATGGAGTTTGAGCTTCTCATTTGCCTCACTGTGTGAGGACTTTAAAGAAATCTCCACACATCAGTCTTTCCTGAAGATTTAGGTGTACCTTCTACCAACCTCTCCGAATATGCTTGTCTGCACCATCCTTTATCACAAATACTTCTCCTCTTTGCAAGTGTATTTTAGTCCTGAGTAAGGGATCCACAGTTGAAAGGAATCCTGGAAAAACCAGGCTGGTGCCATTCCTTAGTGTCTGGCTAATGTATCATCACGGTTTGCTGTGGCTCACATCACCCCAGCACTGATGGAGTTTCCATAATGGGGAAAGCAATTATTGCCAGTTTGCCTTGTAAATGTTGAAAGGCATCTGCTGTTCCTCTGAGGTGCCTGGAGAAATGGAAATTGATGCTCATAATAAACATAATTATAAAGAAGGTTGCTCCAAATACTCCTGATCTGTAAGGAAAAAGTGACATTTTAAGGGCTGTGGATATAATGAGGGTTGGTATTGACTTTTAAACCATCATACTGAGGCTGGATGTTTGACAAAGGTGCTCATTATCAGACATTATATTGCAAAAAGTTTGTGTTGTATCAAAGTCCACGATGGCATAAGGGTTTAGATTAGGAATTTCTTTATTCCTGCATTTCATTTGCAAACCTCTGGATCTGGGTTTTCATTGGGGTTTGTTGGGTTTTTTTTAAATGCAGAAAGAAAATGTGTCAAAGACCTTCCCTTTACAAACTCTCCTAAGTCCAGTAAGGTTCAAGCCTGGTCAGTCCAGATCACCATCAGGGACCTGTTGGGTGGCAAAAGACAAAGAAAAATTAATGTCTGGTTTTGGTGCAAAGGTTCTGGCTTGATGTGCCTGCACAATCTAATCTTGAAAACAGTAATGTCAAAGAGGAAGAGGATAAGAACATATTCTGTGATATTTGTGCTACCTGATAGTTTATGTGCCAGGTATTTAGACTGAGGTCACAAAACACCAGCTTTTAAATTAGAGACAGCTTGGTGCAAATGCCAATGATGAAAGAGTCAAGCTGAAAATAAAATTAAATAATTACTGCGAAATAAAAAGACTATTTTGAAGTTGTAATTGAGTTTGATGTGTCATGATTATGTTATTGGTAGCAGTTCATGGCTCATCCAATGTTATTATTGCAGAATCGATGTTTTCATTTAATGTTTTCTGGACCATTGTTGTCATCTGTGGTGCTTAATTGAATAAAGCACAAGATTCACTTGGAATAGATGCAGATACAAAGTACTAAATTTCTCAAAGGAAGAATGTTTTCACTTTGTTTAACCCAAAGCATTAGTTTACTTGCAAATATAATTGATACTGGCTTGAAGAGCATTCCTGGAGTGCATTAAGCAGGGCAGCCATAACAACAGTATTAGATTTATGGCAGATGAGTGTAAATAGTGCAGTATTAACTGTCATGGATTCTGGACTATAAATACACCACCACATCCCACTGGGTAGGATCAGGAGTCTTATTCATGAATGACTCTTTAGATGTGCATTGTATGAAAGGAAATAAGCCTTGCACTTTGAATTACCTCTTGATACCTAGCACGAAGTTGCACATGTTGGTAATTCTGAGCTGCAGGGTAAATCCCAGGTCTCAGTCCCCAGTAAGGTTGTGGTCTTGGTGTCCAAGCCCAGCACTGAAACTGGAAACAGAACACTGATTTGGTGGAGTTTCCATCAAATCTCATCTGCCAAGGAGCTTCACCTGTGCAGGGAATTGCACATTTTAAATCCTTGCCCAACCCAAATCAAGGTGTAACATCACCAAAAGCTACTGAATGTGAACCATTCAATCTTTCTGTAGGCAGGAAGGGGACAGAGATGCAATGCTGCACACACAGAAAGAGTCTTCCAACAAAGTGCCTCAGAAGTGAGCACTGGAAAATGAAATATCTGTCCTGTGTGGAGAGAGAAAGTCACTGATAGTAAAAATAGTCTTTTCAGTAACAGGCAACAGTGTGCTGTGCAGGGGGCAGGCAGAATATTCTTGTTGGGACTGTAAGGTATTCTCTACAGGGTGTGTTGTTCTGTTGAAAACTCCTCCAGCCCAGAGCACAGGGAACCCCCAGCTGTGCAGCTCCTGGGTGCTGTTGTAATACAAATTCTGTATCAAAAGGAAAAGGTTATTTTTTTCATTTAGTTTCATTACAATGATCTTATATGGTGGCTCTGTTGATTGTATGCAACTATACTACAGGACTATTCTATGAATAGATACTTTTTTGGTTTTGACTTCAGCATACAAAAAATGTGTGTTCATTTTTACTGTGTCAGCATTGCACTTCTCTGACTATGTAAGGAGGCTTCAAAATTGATGTGCCTTGCTCTTGCAGCCACTTAGGGCCACTTCACAGAGCCAGAGTTACATCAAGGAGCTTCAGTGCCTGGGGGAAGAAGAGGCACAGGATTCTGCCAGGGTGGAAGCTCTATGAGACCTTTATGCAATTAATTATCTCTGATTATAGAAATTTAAGCCTCATTTACAGTGCAAAGTCTGATGAATATACTTAAGTTCCTGTATCCCAAGAAAGGATTCATCCCAAAAAAATTAACTCCCCCTTTTCCTCATGGAAGGAAAGTCCAAGTGAAGAGATGTTTTGGTATCATGTTCCACAATTCAGTGTGAGCTCTGCTCTTTCAGCCAAGGCCTGCCTGCATCATAAGGGCTTATTCTACCATCTGTGTTTGTGTAAACTTCTGTTAACAAACCATATTTTTACTGGGGAGAAAATGAAATCTTTAGAACAGGTTTCTTTAAGGGAGATGTCTGAATCCTTTGCGTTCCTGGAGAATGTATCTGTATCAAGGAATGTGAGACTGCAGAGTTTATTTAACAGTGGGATACAAAAGAGATTATTTTATTAAAATTCATGCCATCCTAATGGACCACTTAATAAGAAAGTATTAAAATGTAGTGCTGGATGGACTGTAAGTGAATATTTATTTGCCTTCTACCACTACCACATAGATGAACCAACAATCTCAGGCTGGTACTTAATGTTTAAGATGAACTGTTTAATCAGGTCTATGGCATTCTGCTGCCAATATTATTTGAGGTGAAATCAGTTGAAAGAAAACACCAATTTGAAAGCATCCTTGCAAGACTGTAACTGCTATTTTTGTAGCTTTTAATCACATGCAGCCTGACTCTGGCATCTATGAAGGGGGAAAATGTTGAAAATAGATTTATCTATTTTGGAAAGCTCATCTCTTCATTTCTGGACGTCATTAAAAGCCTGATCTGTTGGTTAGAATTTTCCCATATACTTTGACTTTTCTTTGGCTGCTGGAAGGGGCAAAGGGATCAGTCCAGGTACTTCTGAAGAATGATGTCAAAGCTTTGTACAACAGTTTCCCTTTCATGCTGAGATCAGATACACTGCTCATCAATCTCCCACATTTTCTGCTCGTATTAATCCTTTCAGAGTAGCTATTGCTTGTTCTGGTGCCACCAAACTGCAACCCAAGGTGAGGATTAGTTAACTTGGTGCTCTGGATTGGTCCATGTGGCAGATGGATTTATTTTTTTTTCTGCTAGCCAAGTTCTATTTCCATTATGTCAAGCTCTTGCAGATTAAGTCTCTAAACATCCCATCCTGCAGTCACTTCCCACACCAGTAGAAGACTTGATCTACAGAGATGAACAATAGAAATGAAAAGACTGCTGATTCCATGAATAAATATAAGCCATAAGCTGCCTTATTATCTCTGGAAAATATGTCCAAAAAGCTAGTTTTGGGTAATATTTGCAATAAAAGGCTGATGGTGTTCTCAGGACTGATGAAATCTGCCCCTCTTTGTTTCAAGAATTCTGATTTGCTCAACTGAGAATGCAGTGATGGGGGATGCAACTTTTTCCTAGCATAAGTTCCTGGATGAACGTGAAACTTTGTGAGCTTTCCAAATGTAACACATTGCAGATACTTCACAGGTAGAGCTGGGCACTGACCCAGGGCTTTTCAGAACACACTGTGTGCATCAAAGCCTCATCTGAGCACATGGTATTGATGTGCCCACTTTGGTGGGTGGGTCCTGAGTGCTTCTGCATCTCCTCTTGTAACCAGGGTAGGAGAACAGCAAGCTGGAAGAGGAGTGGGCTCAGTTTTTGTCTCTTTGTGGATTTTGGTATTACAGCATATTCAGGGAGTTACATGCACCACCTGTACCTGATTTTTCTGTGTGTACATATGATGGGCATGTTTCATGTGTGCAGTTATGTGAAATGTGAAAGGTGTGTTAATGAGACATGCATTAATTATCTGTGGTAAGAAAATGGCTCACTCTGGTTTACTCTCCCACACTCTAGCTCACATTTCATATTTGTGTGGTTTCCTAAGGGTTTTGTGGTCAAAAAGTCAACATTCCTTCATATTTTTGTGTAACCAGGAACTTCCTGTTAGTCTCAAAATATCTCACATTCCCTTCTTTGTGCTATTTTCTAAACTAAATGAAATCACAGATTTTTTTTTTTTTTTTTGTGCAAGAATTCAGAGGCTCACAGGTGTAGGCTACTTGGAAATGTTTGTGTCATAGTTTCTATTTTGCTGTCTTCAAAATATGGTGAAATCAAAAGGTTAGAGATACCAAATCAAACAATAATATAGGGGAAACTGTGTTGGAGACAAGCTCACTAGTGGGTGTTATAGAAAGGATACATTTGTTGTTTTGGGTTGAGTGTGGGAACTCATGATTAAGTACATCAGAGTACCTGTGCAATGTTTTGGGGAGGCTGTACTTTATTAATATTCATAAAAAGAGTGAAGCTCTGTAAACTCTGTTGGGGCCATCTCAAAGCAATAATGAGCTACAGTGTATTAAACAGAGGTCCTCAGTCCCTCAGTGGATGTTGCTCAGCACTCCTAGGACCCTTCAGCACCTCTCAGACATCCAGAGCCATTCCCTGTACTCAGCCCCCCCAAAGGAACAAACATCTCTGATGGGAGGGCACAGGGAGCAGTCTTGGCAAGAGACTTTTTTGTGCTCCCTGTGCATTTTGGACATCCCATCTCTGCTGCTGCTGATCTTGTGCTACTGACAGTCACAGCCTTTTGAAGACTTGTCCCTGTTTCCAGTAGGGACAGTGTGGGCAAGGTTGAGACACCCTTTGTCATTTCCAGTAGAGATGTGAGGGTTTCACACCCCCTCTGCCTGCAGGGATCAGGGACTGTGAATCTGCCCTTGCTCCAGCTCCACTTGAGTGCCCAAGGTGGCATTGCTGAATACCTGCTAGGTCTCTGTAATTAGTGAACATTATCAATGCCAAATAAAGGATGTCCTATCCCCTTTTAGAAGTCTTCTGCTGTGCTCAGAGCCCTGCTGTTCTCCTGTAAGATATATAGGATATATAGATGTTATGCATCTCTTCTGCATTAATTTTCTTGTGTTGCAGGTAGATCAAATAAATACATGAGAACAGGACTTCACCACCACATTACTTGAATTATTTATTCTATTTAGGTTTGTATTTGAGCAGTTATGTATTGTATGTGTTTGTACATCATGCTGTAGGGTTTCCATTTTCTTTACAGTGTCATCTGGCTACGAATGAGTTGGGAGTCTGGTTTGGTGCAGTATCCTCAGAGCTGAAGAGTTAAAACAATGACATAGTACTAGCATGCTTCTGAAAATGAAAGCTTTCTAAGGTGGTAAAAATGGCACATCAAAGCTGCTGGTCAGTTCTTTTAAAAAACCAGAGCAAGGCATTGTTCTGATTTCTGTTTTCTTCATCACAACAGAAGTGACTCTTGAGGTTACAGCAGTAATAAGCCAATTCTGTTCACCTTCTTTATCTATTTTATTAAACACACACTTTTACCTCTGTGTCAGGGGTTCTGAGTAGGCCTTTCCAGTTGGCCCATTTTCCATAAATTGCATTTCCACTAGAGGGCATTCAACAGACCAGTAACATTTTGTCTGTCCTCTGGGATAAGTACATGCACGGTGCAAGACCTGCAGTCCAGAAAGGGGAATGCAGGGTGGGTACTGAGGCACAGAGGGGGAAATTGGGTGAGCTGACATGAATCTGTGCATTCCTTGTTTTATCTTCTCAGTGGAGTTTTGCCCAAGTGTTGTTTTCTGCCTCTTCCTTCCTCCTTCAGACTTGAGAAGAGGAATCTGAAAACATTGTGGGTTTGCCTTCTCCAAAAATAAAGACATGATGCAGACAGGAAGGGCTTTGGGTCCCTTTGTGCCTCTTTTAGAGAAGACAAGTGTTGGCAGTGTTTTCATTGTTCAGACTCATGAGGAGGTTATTTTAGGTTGGTGGAAAAACTTATCTAACACAGAGCTAGCGTGAATGCAGCAACATATGCTTACCATAACAGATTTAATCCCAAGAGGCCCAGAAACACTTAATCAAAAACACACCAGCACACAAATCCTCCCAGCCATCATAGTCCCCACCAGAAACTGAAGGCAGTGATCACCAGCTCCTGCTGGGGAGGCAGTGAACACCAGAGAAAACACCAAGGCAGGTGACAAAGGTGACATCTTTGCACTTCTTGGTGTTGTTTGGGAATATTTGAGTGAAGTTATGAGGCTAGCACAGTGTTCAGTGGATCCTCAGGGCCCAGTGGTCACACCCTCTGCTACAGGTGATGGCAGTCCTGAGGAGATCCTTTCCAAGTGCCCAAAGCTGGGCTCAGCTTTCCCAGCCTGCAGGATCCACATGGCAAGTTTTATATTCAGAAACTGAAGCTGTTTGGTCTTTATGCCTCCATCAGCTGTGACACCTCAGAGGTTGTCATGGTATAACTTTCAAGTATGAGGCATCTTTGATGAATGTATGTTTTACTCATCCATTTAACAGTGTCATTATTTTGCATAGCCTCTCTATTAAAAGTGTATGGCTTGTGTTGTGAGTTCAAGTATTTTTGGGGTTTTTTTTATTTTTCTTAAAGCCAATATAAAAGTAAATGAAAAATAACAACCATTGCGATGAAAAGTGTACTTCATAAAACAAATGCTTAAAAAAACCGCTTGCTCCAGCTGCAGCTTTTATGTGTGAGGATCTCTCAGGCAATGTATGTGCTTACATAAGAAGTCTTTCACAACATTTACATTTAAACCAGTCATCATCTTATATGCAGATCATTTATTCATCCTATAAATCACTTTGGAGCTAAAAATGAAGATGAGGCTCTCTCTTTCCAAGCAGTAGGCTGCTAAACAGCCTAATATGTTTGCAGCTGTTGTGAAGATGGGGATTCTCTGTTTGACTGATTTTTGGTGGGGGGAGGATTTTCTCATCCCTGGTTATGTCTTTTACATTTTCTGACACGGATATTTCAGTTGCAAAATATATGTTATGGCTATTCAGAGGAAGGAAGGAAGGAAGGAAGGAAGGAAGGAAGGAAGGAAGGAAGGANNAGGAAGGAAGGAAGGAAGGAAGGAAGGAAAAGAAATAAACTCTTCCCCTCCTAAAACAACAGTTAAAAAGAACACCTACTGAGTCAATAAAGAAGGAGTTCAGCTGCTACCTAGAAATAACCAGGAGGTGTGGGGGGAAAATATCAGTGAATATTGATCCCTAAGAGCACAGGGAGCAGGAACACTAAGCCAGACTATGAGGAGGTAAACTTTGAAAAAGCAATTTGGAGACCATTCACAGCTGGCACTGAAACTGTGGCCCCAGAAGTCTCTCTCACATGGATAAACAAGTGAGAAAGAGGCATCTGTTGCATTGCAGCTGCCAAGGTCACACCAGCAGGAGCAGGAAGAGGGACAGAGGAGAGCCAGGGACAGGGGCTGCATTCCTTGCAGGGATATCACAGCGTCAAACAATTGTGGCACTGCTCGTCCCCTGCCTTTGAGACTGGGATGATGTATAAAAAATCATACACTGACTTAAGAAGTAACCCCACAGTGGATTAAAAGTAATGTTTTTGAACAGGAACTGCTTGAACAGAAAAGTCTGACTGTCAGTACACACACTTGATCTTTAGGGCAGGCAAACCAAAGTGGGTGCGGAATCCAGGAGTGGAAGGGCACAGGTACCTGCAGTGTTCCCCAGAGTCACGCTCCAATTCAGGCAGGAAAGTGCTATGCAAAACAGCTCTAGCTGTGCATGAAAGAGCAGACTTCTTCACAGCTTGCATGCCCGTGTTATCTTATTTGTTTACCATGAACTGTGGGGTCCTGGAACTCGGAGTGGCAGCGAGAAACAGGAAGCAGCAGAATACAGTGCTTCAAAATCAACCTATTTTAATAATTTTAAACCAGCTTCTTCTGCTCAAGATAAAAAAGAAAAAAATAAAAAAGCGACTTAGTGAGGCTTTGGTAATGGACAAATAGTAACAACACCGTGGGACTGTTATGCAGACACACAGGTCGTTCTTGCAGGGCCCATTGTCTCTGTGTCCCCTGCTGCTGCATACCTGCTGGCTCAGATAGAAGTTCTCCTGCTTGTGGGAACATTTTGAAGTGTATCCCCTGCAGGAACAGATATTCATGCAAATGACTAATTAATGGCATTGACTGAATAAACTGGATTTGATCAGTTAAATGAAAATAGCACAGCAGATTGCTTTCTTAATGATTTTGGTCATGCGTAATGGAAGTGCAATGTATTTTTAACTATAACTATATTCATAATCTGTTATTGCCTCTAGTCCTTTCACAGAACCTTAGAAATCTGGAAAATCATCCATTTGTGTGGATCCCCAAGACAGAGAGGTCCTCAGTGGAGCCCCTGAAAATTCCCTTGGACATAGAGACTCTCCCATGTCTAACCCTTAGTAGAACCAACATGTTGGAAACAACCAGAGAGGGGCAACAGTAGCAGGGCTGATCCAAGATAAAGCTAATTAGTGCATATCCTTAAAGGCCAAAGATTTTCTTTCTTGTATAATAAAATTAGATTGGAGATGCCTGTTGACAAACTGAGAAATCTTGCCAAAGCTAGGGATTAACTTGGAACAAGACTGAAGTGTTTCTTTGGTCTTCTAATAGGAACTATTGTGAGAAGCAGTGCTGGGGATGGTGTGTAGGCAATAGAGATACTCTGCAGCCTTTGTAGGAGGAGGGCTGATGTCAGCTGATCTCCCACTAAGTGTTTCCAATTCCAAATTCCAACTGGGGACGTTGCTGTGCAATAATGTGATATTAGTGTTGTCACCTTCTTGGAGAGGGGCAGGGCACAAACTGTGCTTTCTGAACAAAACAAAATTAAATTCTCCCTCTCCAAAGCTCGTTCAAATGAGCTTCAGATTCTGACAGAACAGAAATCTCCAGAATGAACAGTCAGAATGTCTGCCTGTTTCTGAAGCATCTAAAGCACATTAACTCTTGTAAAAAGAGTTTCTAACCATGCAGTCCTCATGGATTTACAGCTTTCTGTTCCTCTCTGGCATCTTCTGTATGAGGAGCCCTTGACCTCCAGAGGGGTCTGCAGAGGAGGACACAGTCCCCTCTGTCTCACTGCATCTGAGCCATGCAGGTCCAGAGGGAAAGGGGCTGTGCCATTGCTTTTGTGTGGATGAGGTGTTGGCACTGGGACTGAGGAGGGGTAACTGGCCACCAGCCTGCCCTGGCACATCTTGGGACCATGGACATCTTGATTTTTATGGACCCTACTCTCTTGTTCCTCTTTGAATTTCTCTGTGAAAATTGGAATGGTGGTATTTCATTATTGCAAAGATATTTTATTAGTCTTGGAGACTGAGTGGATTTGCCTTTCCTAGAGTATGCTGCTGCTCTTAGAAGAGCATTGTTCAGGGAGACCTTCTCACACCACTGCTGCCGGAGCTGCCAGCCTTGTGTCGCCACGCCACTGGCTCCACACCCTGGAAAGCAGCACCAATACACACTGAGCACTGTTCCCCTTGTATCCTGTGGGCCACTTTTGACCAGCCTTTCAATGACTGAATGCTAAAATCCATGGTTGCAACATTTTTAAAGGCTTATCTCACCTTTCTCATAATGGATGCCTGTGCTGGTAGAGTCTCTCTCTTCCTGAGTTGTCTTCAAAACATCTACCACCTGTATAACTGCCCTCAAAACCTGTAGCCCTTGCACCTTTTACTTTGTAACATTTCTCTGAGAGGATTTTTCTCTTGCCATGTGCTTTTCCTGGGCCTTGTGTCCTTCCTGAACCAAGAGCAAATCAGCCAGACCAGTGGGAACTGTCAGCAAGTGTGAAGTTCAGAGGGGCTGGATGTACAAAACCACATCATGTGGTGTGTTCTGCTGGAGGTAACACATTACTGCACCCCAAATACTAATGGCACTAATGGCTTAGACCCCCTCAAAATTTCAGATATGTAGCTCTCCATGGGATCTGGTCATTATCTGGAGAAGGAGTACATTAGCAGACTGTTCAAATGTGTGGTTAATCAAGTAGAATTAATTTCTACCCACTTTGCCCACTGGCTTCAATTTCCTTGATGTGGCAATGAAAGGGGAATAAACAACTCGGTGTGGTGCAGCTAAAACCCCAGGTTTCAATGGAGCAGAAGGGTTCTGCATCCAATAACTGCACCTGCTGCTGCTGCAGGCTTATCACTGCTCTTAGTCTGTGCTGCCTGAACAGATGTGTGCAGCTGGAGGGTTCACTGTGAGCACAGGCTGCTGTTGGGTCTGGCCTTGGTAGCACACAGGGAATAGGAATGCTCTGCACTGACTCCTGAGAGCCCATTGTGCTTCCCATAGAGGAGCTGCTCTGTATCCAGACACCCCTACCCCCATGGAAGGGCAGAATTGAGGATGGCCTTGCACCCTGATCTGCTTAAAAATGTTTGGGAGCAGTAACAAACTGCTCCTTTTGCTATCATGCATTTCTCAATGCTTCACCATAAAGAAAGGTTGTGTTTTAGCTCCTAGGAGTTCACAAGTCTTTGTGGTCATGACAGTTTGAGCTTTTGTTCCACCTTATCCTCCAGAGCCACTGGAACATTAATTCCTCTTTGTAGTGTTCAAGGTTTTCAACAATCTTTGAGCAGAAGAAGCTTTGTGGTGACTTTGTGAACTCCAAGGAGAATTTTAAGGATGATCCCACACCACAAGCTTGTTCCTGCCAGTCTCAGGAGAATTAAGCACTTTTCTTCTAACAGAAAATGCTCCAGGACATGTGTGACTAATTTGTTACAAGGTAATTAAAAATTATCTGTATTACTGCAGTGCTGCATGATTTTGTTGAAAAAAGCACTCTGGGTGAAGATGAGTTGAGAGGCTGGAACAGCTCCTTTCACCTGTTGCTGGTTCCTCTCCTGATGGGAGGCAGTTGGCTGTCTGTCTGTCTGTCCTGCTGTGGGGCCTGAGGAGGTAACTGCTGTCAAGTGTGGGGATGGCATTCACATGGCTGTAGCTGGCATTTTGAACATCCATCTTAGTTAATGAGGAGAGCTCTCTGTGCACATCATGGGCTCCTGAGCTGTCCCAGTGGTGGCACAGTGTGGACTACATGGATTGATGGAGGATGCTCATGACAGGGATGCAGTTTGTGTGGGCAGGGAGTGTCTGGAGATTGGCACCTTCATGGGCAGGGAGGGGAGACAAATGTGGTTCAGTTGTGGGTAGTAGAGGTTGAACAACCTGTTTGTATATTTGGCCCTGGCAGGGAGGAACAACCTGCTCCCTGTGTCCTTGTGATCAGCTGGGATGCTGTGGAGAGGGATGGAGGGAAGGTCATATTCCCAGAGTCCTTGTCTACCAGTGCCTCCTGCCATGCCCCACACGGGACTGCCTGGGACCCATCCCTCTGCCTGCTGGGTTTGGCAGATACAGATTCTGGCCCTTTGATAGGGGTGGATTAATCTTCCATCAGTGATGACTCAGACAAGCAATAGTGTTGGCACCCTAACATAGCTCAGAGGTCAGTAGGGACAGCCCCAGCCCTGCTAATGTGTGAGGAGATGATTCTCTGCCTGTGACTAATGAGCATTTCTGCATGGCAGTGGCCACTGCTCCCTCCTCCAGTGTCTCCCCAGGAGGTGTTTGGCAACCTCAGAACCCCTTTGATCAAGGCAGGAGGATGACTGAGAGCTTGGGGATGTCACTGCCCCTGCTGCCACATCCTCAGGCAGTGAGCAGCTGCCATCTGAGGAGATGGGACACCCTGCCCTGGTGACAAGGGGGCACTGCCAGGCAGAGAGATCAAGGCATTTCAGAAGCACTGGGGTTGCTGTGCCAAGCACTGGGAGATGGAGTCAGAACAGCCTCCTAATGCATCCATGTAATGAGGCTCAGCCACGCGCATTTGCATTGCTGACTGCTGGACTAATTAGCACAATTACCTTCTTATGTGCCCAACAACAAGCTTAGTGGGGAAAAGAAATCTGCATTGTAAGGGAGAGTGGTCATTTCCAGAAAAACAGTGAAAACTGTGTCTTAAGTTGTTATCTGTGAAAGACTCGAATCTGCATGGGGAGAGCATGAAGTGCAATTAAGTTTAGGGATTTCCAGTGTAGGTACAAGGGGTCAGGGACACAGCGAATGGCCCACGTTTTAAAAAGGGATCTGTTTTGCAGAAATTTCCAGCATGTATGGTGGGGGAGTTAAAAGAATGAAAACAACCAACTAAACAACAAAAATCCCACAACCAAAAAAAGCCCCTAACACCACCACACCAATTCCAAATACAGTTTTGTTTCATTTGAATTCCTCTTGGAAAGAAAAACTGTAGAAATGTGGAGTAAAACAAGCTTTCATTACCACTCACAACAGGTAGAAAAGTAGACCAAGGCAATTGCAAAATTCAAACTGATCCATTTATATAAAACCTTGAAAACAATTCTGTTCTGATGGCTGGGGAAAAAGGTATGAACAATAACTTCACTATTAACATTTAGAAAATATTGTGACTTAAACTATGGGGACTAAAGAGATGGAATTGCAATGTAAGCTAGGGCTGTGTCAGGTATAATGCAACAAGAAATCAACACAGGCTGTTAGATTTGAATGCAAATTATTGTTGTTTCTTGTTAGAGAGCTGCTATTCACCTTTATTTTTTTTTAATGAGCTGTTGCCTGGATTGTGGCACCTGGAAAAAAGCAAAGTTGTCCACTTTACCACCAGCACAATTCCATGTTGTAGATCTTTTATGTTACGGTTCCTATGAACTCCTGCGAATGTAATGGTGAAAATGCAGAAACACTTAGAGAGTCTGAGTGGTGGCTTGTAGGTATCTTTAGGAGAACCTGGCCTGCCGTTGATCTGTTCCTGAACCAAGGGTCAAAATTATCCCAGGTGTAAGGAGACACTGACTGCAGCGGTGTTGGTGAATGTGACCTTGTACAATAAACCCGTGCTGTGAAACTGAGGATCAAATGAGGCATAATCACTTAGTTCCCTGTCAGGTAAACACTCTGCTGTTCCCTTTCCTCAGCAGACTGAGCAGAGATCCCAGCACCACGTGGGTGAGGGAACATGTAGCTTTGCACAGCGCTCCAGCACTGAGGACAGCTCTGGGCTCCATCCCGGCTGTGCTGGGTAGGAGCTGAGGATGGGACAAGCAGCAACGTGGCATTTTCGTGTCATCAGGTGTTGGGGTGAGTGGGGACTCACATCAGTCCCAGCAAATCCCGAAGAACCTCCGTGCTGCTCTAAGTTCTGCGCAGTGATGCGAGGGCCCCTCCAGGAGCGCTCTGTGCCCTGTCACCCCGCGCTGACAGCGAGGCGGGCGAGCGGGCTGGGGAGGGCTCCTCTGACAGCTCCCGTGTGCTGGGGAGGGATCTCTGTGATGGCAGAGAGGCTGCAGAGACCCGGCTACGGCAGCGCGGAGCGGAGCGGGACACGCGTGTTCCTGTGTCACCCGGCAACGTGACCTCCATGGCAGCCAGCACAGCAGAGTGGCCCCTGTCGCATCGGGGACATGCAGGGGGCTGGGGAGGGCTGGGGACACGGTTCACCCGTCGGCACCGAGGGGGCAGCGCCCCGGAGAGCGCCGGTGCTCCCCGAGCCCCACGGCTGCCATCCTGTTCCCAGAGCCGCGCTGGCGGCGGGGCGGCGGCTGCTGCCCTTGGCA
>VWZU01015737.1:1707610-1761279 GCA_013397095.1 Sterrhoptilus dennistouni
TGCCGGCCGGGCACATCCCAGCGAGGCGCGCAGCCCGCCCCAGACAGCCCCGTGCATGCGCAAGGCGCGGGCGGCCGCCGTGGAGGTGGGGAGGGAGCGAGGACCACATCGCTGCCTCCGGCTCCAGGCTGCCAGTTGCTGGTTGCCAAGCAGTTATCATTGTTTCTGTGACGATTGCAGAGGCTGTTGCTAATTGAAGAAGCCCCCACAGCATCCTCCTCTCTGCTCCTGCTTCTGCTTTTATTTTAGAGGCTCAAGGGGGAAGACAGCCAGACTAGTGCTTTTTTACATTGCATTTTTATTTATTTCTTTTTGTGGGGGTGGGAAATTTCTCAGCTGGTGATTAAGTGATGGACTAGTTACTCATCCGTATCCCTTTAGTCTTTGTGTGTGTGTGTGTATGTGTTCGTGTATGTCTGAACACACAGACAGGCTTACACACACACACACACAGAGTAAAATCCTGTTTGCCACTGCAGTGGGCACAAATAGGTGAGCATGACTACAGCCAAGGAGCAAAATGCATCAGGGAAACAAGCCCAACAGCAAGACCAGGTAATGCTTATTTTCCTCAATTTCAAACAGATACAGATTTGCGGTGTGTAGCTTTGTGCTTCTTGTATGATTATTATGATTATTTTTTAAATCTTTTTGGTGTGTGTTCTTAAAATTGTCAACTGAGTCACCAGGCAGTGGCAGGAGGAAAGTGCTGTGTAGCTGGGTTCAAGGTCTGCTTTCTCGGTGTGTGTGGAGACTTGGGGGGAAGCTGAAATTGTGCTATTTTTAACAGCCTGTACCTCTTGCTGAAGGCTACAGAGGTTTGTTCTGTAAGTTGTTCCTTACATGTGTGCTGGGTGTGTGTTGGGATGGAGGCCCTTCCTCACTGGAGGAAGGGGGCAAGGGTATTTTAAAGCATCTCTGCAGATAGATATAAAATTGTAAAAGTGGGATTCAGCTTCTGACTTTGTCATGCACTTTCAGTGAATTTTTCTTGCCTGGCATTGTCTTGGAGGGGCACTTCAGGGTACAGCGTGTGCCCAGGCTGTGCATGAACAAGCAGGGATGGCAGGGGGGGCAAAAAGCAGCTGCAAGTAGGTAAAACTCCTACTGCCTTTGGGGGAAATTGCTGTGCTCGCAGCATTTCTGAACTCGGTTAATTTATTTCTCTTGGTGGGCACTTCATGTGCTTCTATAGAGATAGAAAGTTAAAGACTTCATTTTCTCTGTCAAACCTGTATTTTGGAGGATATTCCTCTCTGCCTGCACTTACCAGGATGGAATGAAGTCAAAACTTTCCCTGTCTAGAAAGCAGCGGGTGGCAGGAATAGAAGAGAGATGCATCCTCAGCCATAAAGGATGGGCAGAGTTAAGGAAGTGGTGGCATAAGGGAAAGTCTGGTTGCTATCTCGGAGCTCCAGCTGAGGCTGGTGAAGGTTCCTGGGCTCCGGGGGCACTGGCAGATCAACATCTCCATTCTCCTCATCCCCACCTTCCCCTCCCCGTGCTCGGGCCGTGCCTGGGGCACCGCAGTGGAGCCCGGACGCTCCAGTTCCTCAATTTTTCCCTCCTCTCCTTAAGACATTGGAAGTTCTCCACTTTAATCTTTGGTTAGGACAGCACGGGAGGATAATTTAAACAGATCTCTCAGGGCACAAATTAATTCTTAAAATAGTTCTTCGTGGTGTGATAGGCTGAGAGCTTCACATATTGTTTCTCTCTCTTTTTTTTTTTTTTCCTTGGTACAGTATTTTAGGGAAGGGAAGAGCATGGGAAGACACTAAGCACCACAAATAGGATCATATAATCTGCATTTTCAGGGTGACATTATGCCAATGACCAGAACAGGCAGGCTCAATGGTTCAGAGAAAACAAGCAGAAAACAACTTTGATATTTGGGGTTAAGAAACTTTGCCTTCATCTAACCCTGCAGGTGTTGAACTTTCCTTGTCATTTCAATGCTTTTGGAATATATATTTTTGTCACTGTTTGCTGCAGGTTAAAATGAATCTAACAGTGTTCCTGGAAGGAAGGGGTTCTTAAGTGCCTTTTCTGAACAAAGAGGGCTACGGGTCTGTCCCTTTCTCCTTCTTAAAGCTGTGTAAAAGTGTTGGGTTTTTGTAAGTCAAGAAGTATATGTTGCCTTTTAATAAAGCAGAGGTGTTTTTGTTTCAAGTAGTGTTACCTGCCTAATGCCATTTTGCTGTTGGCATGCCATGTCTTTGCTACTTTGGTCTTCCTACATGAAGTGCAAAATGCTCAGAATAGGTCTTTAGTATATGCAGAATCTTGATTGAGTATATTCTATAACTGGCTGAATTGCAATTATACCCATATGGTGCACTTAAATATTCTGGAAGTATGTGCTCTCTCAGCTCTGCCCTAGTGTGAGCATGAAATAGAAATATCAAGAATATATAAATATCAATCATATTGATGAATATTAATGTCTGAGTCTGTGAGCAAATTTGCTCACTCCCATCATTTCTTTTATTGTTTTCACAATACATTATTAGTAAAATGGCTTGACAGCAGGGGGTTGAATCCAATCTCTGCCTATTGATTTGAGTGCACTTTTATCTTCCAACACCAAAAGCAGATCTAAAGCCTTATTTTATCTAAAACTGTTCATAACTGAAAAAAGGCTCTATTCAAATTCTATTTCTAGCTGAAATTCTATTTCCAGGCTTATGCATATCAAGAATTACTGAGATTCTTTTCCTTGCTTAAAAGTGATCAAGAAACTGAAAAATGTAGCTGGGAGAAAAATTGAAGGCAAAGTGTTGGTCTGGCTGTAGAGGACAGAGTCCTTTCCAGTAGCAGCTGCTGCTGTCGTAAGAGATTTTGACCATCCCTTTTCTGTGTTCCTTGCTGTGACATTCCCTGGATCCAGAGGCAAGCAAGTGTCACAGTTGGCTTAAATCTGTGCTGTGCCCTAGCACACTAACCCAAACAGAAGCTGGCCATGAAAAAACGCTCAGGAACAGGGTGGGGAAAGTTTGAAAACATCTGCAGAAGCTTTGCAGGCATAAAATTAAAAATCTACTTTAGACTCATGTGTCTATATGCAAATGAAGTCATGTTCTGTCTTGAGATTGACAAAAATGATAATAATTAGAAAATGATTGGAATGTGGTGATAAGCAAAGCACTGCTTTAGCTGCTGAAGGCAAGCATATTTTATCTTCCTCAGGTAATTAAAAATGTTTCTATACAATTTCTTTCTGATAAGCAATGCTGCTCACCTCCATGCTAGTTACCCTGCTCAGAATTCCAATCATTTATCTCCTTGCTTATCTGTCTCATGGGTCTGAACCCTTAAGTCTTTTGGACATCATGTACAGAAAACATTCTGTAAGTGATAAGTAATGCTGTCTGTTACTGTCAAGCTGTGATTGCTTGATCAAGATGCGAGCTGGACGTGGTCTCCTCTGTGCACTTGGCTGCTGCTGGCGCTGCTGTGGTTTCCTGTTCAGAGGGCTGGAGTTGGGCACCGTGCAGAGCACCATTATCACGGCTGGATTTCTGCTGGAGCCGGTGCTCAGGAGTCCCTGGCAAAGCCTGCAGGCACTGATGGACTCAGGGTCTGCCTCGGGAGGACTAGAGAATCTTCTCCCCCTCGGGGTTTGTTAGCTGGATGTGTGGATGTGCCATTAAAACACTTTTCCATTAAAAAGGGGAAGGAAATAGCAACAGCAGGTCAAGTACTCTGACAACACTTTAGCTATTTACCCAGGCTGAGGATCTCTGGGTTTTAACATAAGCCTGTAAATTTGTTATCTTAGTTTAGCCCAATTCTTGCTACTTTTAATGGCCTTTGGGAATGCAAATAGCTCTGCAGTCATATATAAAGATAAGGAGGCTGATTTTTTAATGAAAATGTGATAACAGGCATAATGCTAAAATGAGACTTTTAAATATTTAAAAAAGTGAGTCAGCATATCAAGTATAACAGGATCACAGATTCTCAAAGAACAATTTTTATAAAACATATTTAAAGGGTTGATTGGTTAATTGGGTATTTGAACACTGAGGATAAGGATTGTTCTCATTTCTTCTGCTGTGTAGAGAAGAACTGTCATGGGCTTATGGGGAGCAAGATCCTGTTCTGAAATGTGCTCCTGTCCTAGACAAGGTTGTTAATGACTGCATGGAAATCCATGTAAAAGACAAAAAAATAAGTGAGGAGACAATATAGCTGGAGGGCTGCCTTATTGAAGTGGGCTCCATGGAGGAGTGGAATCAGATCAATAGAACAGTTCTGCCTATTAGCTGTCATTAAGTTAATCAATTCTGAATTTTACGGAACAGTTGGAATTCCAAATAAGAGGTGTGGTGTTTTCAAGTGGAAAAGGAGCACATTTTACTTGGAAAGCCTAGGCCAGACTCAGGAATTAAATGATGGAAAGATTACTATTTCATGCTGCTAATGTTCCCCTGCCACTCCACAGAAATAGCCTGTAGTATCTTGAAGAGTGAGTACAGTTGGAGTATCTAATATACAATGCTACAATGTGCCTCTACTTGTGTAACTTTATCCAAATAAGAAAATATGTGTGCACTTCAGCTGACTTATGCAGGCATTCCCCCTGTGTTGTTTGAATTCAGGTAATTCTGGGATTCCTGTACCAGGGCATGTCAATCCCTGTGTGCCCGGCTGTCTTCCTGCAGGGTCAAAAATATTCTCTATCATTGTGAGCTGAGTCTTGTGCTGTTACTTCATTCCCAGAGTAGATTAAACTAAAAAAATATGGGTGTGCTCACATTGGGAAGTAGTGTGGACCCACCCTGTGAGTCAGAGAGATGATACTGAGGTCCCAAACACATGTTTTTGATTGGGGGATTATTTCAAACAAATTCCAGACTGGTGTGCATGTTCTTTTGTAGCTGTTCAGCATCTTCTCTCCAAGCATCATCTGAAATGAAGCCAGTTTCTGTACTCTGAGTCTGCTATAAAATATGAGTAAAAGCATGGTATGTGTGTACAACTGAGAGACTGGGTCAGTAGTGCAGTTCTGAAATGAACAAAAGGACCAGAAGTCAAACAAACGTAACTTCATGTGAGCTATCTTCATGTAGCCAAAGATATTCATACATATATACACACATATATATATTTTATTATTATTATTTTTCTTTTCCTCTGAGGTGTGACTTAAAATCATTCCAGATCCTCTCTGCTCACTCGGCTGCTGGCCAGAAACTCACTGCCCCTGGGTACCAAATGTCTTGGTTGGTTCTATATGCTTTGCATGAAAGAATGCAATGATCCTGATTCTCTGTGACAATAAAACCTCCCTACAGCACATGAGCAATACAAATTATATCCAAAGAGTGCAGGATCCCTTCACATTGTAAACAGGCAGTGGTGTACAGCAGGTTCAGGCATGAATTATAAGTTGTGAATTTTATCTCTTGAAACAGGGAAGGGACTTTTGCCCTTCTATTTGTCAATATATTTCTGTTGTGTGCTACATCACAAAGAGCCACTGCTGAATCCCCTCTCTTTTTTAGCAAGGTTTGAAGTTCCACATTGTAGCTGAATGTTTGTAAGCAGATTGAGCTGTGAATTCACAAGAAAGCTCTGATTCACAGAGCCATTATCTGGCAGAGTCAGACTCTCCACTGCAGCATCCCAGTGGCACAGAATCCATGCAGAGGAATGGAACAGCAGCATGAAATACCTCTGAGGTGCCCGCATCCAACACTGGTCTGAAAGGAGCCTGGCCTGGAGCTGTTGGACAGGTGGGAGTGAGTCTCCTGGGAGATGAGCTAATTTAGTGTGTTACCTCAGTGACTTGTGACAGCAGAGCTCCTCCATTCCTGGCTGGAGCTGAAAACTGTCTCATCCCAGAGGTGAGGCCCTGCTTGTGAGAATCCTTCATTCTCACTGCAATATTCTGGCTCCGGTTATTACAGCTGTGCAGAAATCAGGGGCAATGCCCCCTTTGGGAAGATATTTCCCAAAGAGAAGAGAGAAAGAAGAAAGCTCTGATTTGCATAGAAAACAACAGGTTTCTTTAGTTTTAATGGAACTGTTTGGTATTTGCTGTTTGAGGGCATAATTTTTTTAAATAAAATTCTTGATATGAAAGATTTTTTTTTTCCTCTTGATAACAACTCTTTAAATTACATGTCTTGTAGACCCAACACTGGCTTTCTCCAGGAAATATAGAGAACATTTGTTCATTCTGTTAATGATATCTTATCTATTCCTCAAGAGAATAAATTTCTGTAATATTGCTCCAGAGAAGAATGTACTCTAGAACATGAAATTGCATCAAACTGGCAACCTTTTCTAGCTGTTAATTTGCCACAAGGAATGCAGTCAGCTAAGAGATGGGGAGGGGGAGACAGGGGTGGAAAGGAGCATGTTTGGTGTAAAACTGGAGCCTCAAAAAGAAGAGACTGCAGAGAAGCCTTTTCAGTATCCAGTGCTGAAACAGAAGTGCTTCTGGAAGGCCTCTGGAAGGCCACAGCTCTAAAGTTCATGCATTTCTGCAGGATGCTGCTTGAGTTTTTGTAAACTTTACATGCTCTTTTATACCTTGGCCAAGGATGTGCTCTGCCACTGTCCTTGGTACAGCTGCTCCCTTCATTGCTGGCAGAGGTGATGTGTGTTGCATTCTTTCCCATTAAATCCTCTTTTTGCTGTTGGATAAGGGCAGAACAATCTATCTCTGAAGTTATCTGAGGCCGTGAGGTTGTGTTTGAATGCCACAAGACTTTTACAGACAGAATTTGATGTGTCATTCCAGTTGTGGTCCATTAGCAGTGCTGGGCATTGCTACAGGCATTTCATGAACAGTGATTGTACCTGCTTTCAGTTCTTGTGCCTTTAATGCTGCGTCTTTGTGATCTTTGTCAGGCATTAAGTTGTGGTGAATCATGGTCACTTTGGATGATGTGAGAGAAGGCAGCACTTTTAAAATGATGTAAAGTACAGTAATGTCTATTTTTAACAGAATATATTCTGTATGTTTTACGTTCACATTTTTTTGATCTTTTGTCTGTTTGGTTTTTTCCTTTCATCTTTTCTTTCACCTTTCTGTTCTGCCCACTCTGATTCTTAAGTGGGATTTAAGTAAATGAAATAGAATCAGGGAAAGGAGAGTGCCAGCAGCAATGGAGCAGAAAAGCTGTGCACAGTCCCCCAAAGTGGAGATGTGAAGAACTAACTGTGAGAGGAGTGCATTCAGCAAGTTTGAAACCTTTGTTAAGCATACGTTTGGAGAGGTACCTGTATTTGAAATCAGTGAAGGTGGCCAAGAATGGAAAGGCAAGTTAATATGAATTTCTGATTTAGTGAAAAATTTGAGTGGAATTATTGGTTGGCTTTGAATTACAATTCAATGGTGAAGTATGGAACTCAGTCCTTGTGTGCAGACATCCACTGTGGCTTTGAGAAAGAGTGCTGGGTCCTTAGTGGCAGTCAGCAGTTTCTCTTCTGCTGAGATAGTCCATGTTGCCTAAAACTGGGGAGAAAAAAGTATCAGGGAGTCTCCTGAGGACAAGTACATGAAATATGGAGTTCTGAGATATTGTGGTAACTCAGGCTGCACAAGGACCTGAGATATCAGAGAGATGCACTCCTTGATGTTTGGAGAATGTAGGGAAAGGGTCACAGGAGAAAACCTGAAAGTTAAAACTCATTCTGAAGGTTTAGATATGAATAAGAATTTCAGCAGAAAAATATCAAGATAAAGGTAAATGCTGTCAGGACTTGAGACAGTTATGAGAAAACTTGCAAATGAGAGAGCGATAATGCACAGAATCCAAGGGTTGTATCTGATTCTCAGATTTTGGGAACTCAAAGCAATTTTATACTTTAAGGTAAGATGGAGATGCATCTTTCAGCTCTCCATTGCATAATACAGAGACCTTTTCCGAGAAGGAGTAATTAATAGCTTTTTCAGTAGAAATA
This sequence comes from Sterrhoptilus dennistouni, assembly GCA_013397095.1. Taxonomy (NCBI): domain Eukaryota; kingdom Metazoa; phylum Chordata; class Aves; order Passeriformes; family Zosteropidae; genus Sterrhoptilus; species Sterrhoptilus dennistouni. Next base: position 1,715,531 of record VWZU01015737.1, read on the forward strand.
CTGCAGTATAATTAGGAGCCAGAGAGGTTAAATGGAAATGTAAATGGGGGGATGATGAGCCGAGGATATGCATGGTCATAGGTTAAACCAAAAACCTTTCAGAAATGGAGGGCAGAAGCTGAAGTTTGGTGCTGGGCAGGCTGATGGAGATCATCTTCCTGAAAGTCAGGATGAGGGGATGAGCCAAGGCTGAAGCCCAAGGTATGGTAGTTGTAGAGAGAAAGCCCTGAAAAAAGTTGTGGAAGTTGCTGGAAGCTCTTGAGTGTGATGGTAGTGGAGAGGACATAGCTACTTCCCACCTTCATTAGTGAAAATCCTTCACTCTATATAATCCTTTACTCTATAAAATTTAGGAAACTGCTGATCTTCAGAAGTCCCTTCCAACCCCAACTTTTCTGTGATCCATGAGAGAGGAGATGGCAAGTGGGCTTAACTCTCTGGACTAATGGTGGGAATTACAGCAGAGGTAGGATTGGATTTGGTGGTGAAAGATTCTTGTGGAGGAAGGAGCTTCAGGCACCTGTTCTTCTGCCTGCCTTGAGCAAAGCAGCAAAGAGGGGTTTATTTTGGTCAGCTCTCAGATACCCTGTTCCCCTCAAAAACCCCCTGTCTTCAAAATAAGTACCTAAATAACACAGTGACCAGAGACATGGCCTGCTTTTCTGTATAGAGGGTCTGGTGGGGGAAAGGCAGCAGCTCTCTTGGCCAGGGAAAAAGATTCTCAAAACAACCAGAGGAAGAAAATGGTTAAGGTCTCCCTCTCGCTCACGGAAAGGGCTCTGCTTCTCTCATTTTCCCTTGTACTCCCCATTCCTGAGTGCCCTGATTGCCTCTGCCCTTACTGCTGCTGGAGTGAAGCTTTTTGTTGAGAGACAGCCTGTGTGCTGTCTGCATGATGGATGGCCAGTGGCAAGCAATGTAGGGCTATTACTATTATGAGATACAATTTTGTGAAAGAAACTGCAGGTGAAAAGTGCAGATAGACCATAATTCCTCAGAGCAGGGTTTTGTCCTAGATTGCTGAACAACATCTGCTCACAGGGGCATATCAGGGGCTCTGCTTTGGGATCTTGTCATGTCAAACAGCCCTGCAGTGCCAGCACCGTGGCTGTGCCTCTGGGCTAATGGCCTTGGCAGGAGAGGCTGGTGAAAGGGTGGGACAACCTCCTTGCTTAGCTGGTGAGTGAGGAGCCCTGTTGGAAGGCATTTCTCTGCCTCAAACAACCACCTTAAAAAATGCTGAAGTGCAGATGATCATGGGCAGAGGATAGACCAGTTTAGTTAGAGTTGGTGTGTGCTGGGATGGAGAAGAGTCAATGGTGGGATCCTGGTGAGCTGCCGAGGGAGCAGGAGCATCCAGACATCACCGCTCTGCTGCACCCTCGAACTTGGTGTGTCCCTTTCAGCCCTTTGGTGGGCATCCACCACTCACCCCAGGGTGGCAAAAAAAAAAATCCCTCATGTCCTCATTGCACCTCTATAAATACACAAGTCTAAGCTGAGCCGGGAACCAAGCCCTGAGTGTGTCTCATGGTGAAGGAGGGTGAGAGAGACTGAAGCAAACACTTATGAAGAGTTGAGCTGAACTTACAAATTCAAAGGACATGCAAAAAGCTGTTAGAAAGGGGAAGAGGATGAGTTTGAATGAAATAGCAAATACAAGCAGATCTGGAGGCTGAATTGTCTTTTTTTTTTTTTTTAACCCTTCAGCTTAACATCCTTTTTCGGTCTGAAAACAAATGGCTGTTCCTTTTATTGTTTATAACATCATAAGACTTATAAAGTAAAAGTAAATTTTACATAAAGTTTCATAATGCTTTGGCTAAAGTAGTTTCTATTGCTGCTTAACTGCTGCTGAGCTTGAAATTGGAGAGATAATAAGGCTTCATCTGAAGCAATTAGTCTGCAGTTTTTGACTCCATTACCTTCAGTTATGTCTGTAGCCAGATAGTTACATGCAGATATTTAAGATTTAGTTGTAGTAAGATATTGTCAAAAGTGAAATCACAACTTAGACTTTAATTTATTGTTAATTTAGACTGTCAGAGATACTGTAATAAACATATAATAGCATATTATGTGGAATGCATTTTGGGTCGTTAATTTAGCCTAATCACACACTGTGACCAAGCTCTCAACTCTTTTTGTGTCAGGTTTAAAGGGGTCTGATACTTAATCTTAATGTGGTTGTAGGAATTAACTAATGGTACATTAACTTGTAACTGCACTTAAGTGTGCTGAGAGCCTCACACTTTCATGTTTTTGTTTTCCTGGCCAGGAGCAAAGAGGTTATTTTCAAATGCATTTGCAGCATTTTGTGCCTACTGACAGAAAGAAACTCAAGGATGGACAGGAAAAACATATTGCAATTTAGCTCATATTAAATGAGAGAGAGAAGAGGCATGGGATGATACAGGGAAAAGCAGATGATATAGCTTGAAGGACGTAGCAAGGAAAAACTACATGGTTGTTATTATTCTAAAATATGATGGTGTTTGAGAAAAAGTAGCAATTGCTCAAGGTGAGGAAGTGTCATGAAACTTCTTTTTTTAATTACCTAAAATTGACATCCTTCAGGTGTCATTGCAGTGAGTGTAATAAGCATTGACTAGTCCTCAAAGCAGGAAATTTATTTCTCAAATTTGCTTCTTCTTAAGGCTCCCTGGCACATCACAGTTTAGTTGAATCTAATATACTAACAACCTCCTTTTTTTTTTTTAATTTTCATGTCCCAGTATCTGTGATTTAAAAGTTAATTTACAAATGTTGCTGAGAATGCTGATCCATTGAATCTAACAAGGATTTGAGATTAATCTTTGTAAGCTTAATAATTGCAGGGTGCAGTTGCATTAAATTGATTTATTTTCCATGGTGTTTTTCTCAAAAGGTACAACAACATGGTTTTACATGGATTATATTGGTGGTTGACTTTGCCACTGCAAGTCCTGGTATAATTAGGAGTTTTATTCCAACAAGCTAAACAAGCCAGATAAAGAGCAGCTGTAAAAATATGGGACAGAAAAATCCAAGGAGAAATTGATTGAAACAGCCCTGGAAAGTACTTAGCACATAAAGTTTCTGCATTAGGGAGATTATATTGATTGGGAAATGCTTTGACTTTGGTTGCTGAGGGCTGTTCAGTGCTCACTTGTCCAAATCGGTATCTCTTGGCAAGACTAGCTACCCTCAGTTACTGCTCCTCTGCTTGAGAAATGTTGCCTTCCCACCTTTGAGAGTGATATTAAACAAATAGATGATGTCTTTTTTTGGTTTTGTGCCTTGTTTACAAACTGGGCTTTCCAAAGCCCTTCTGGGAGACGACAAGACTGAGTTGTTGTGTATGAGGCATCTTTCACTCAAAGGTGTTGAGGAATTCAGTGTTGATACTGGGCTGTATGATGACAGAGCATCCCTGTGTAAAACAGAACTTAAGGAATCCTGGAAAGTCTATGTATCTGAAGTTTGAGATGTTTTGCATGAGTGTCTCTATTGAGAATAAATCTGCTGACTTCATCAAGCCATGAGCTGGTCCCTATACTGCCTTTCACTATCTTGAAAATCCTTTTGAAGAAAATTGAGATTTTTAATCTGCAAGAGCAACAAACTTATAACTAACAGACTTATTTCAGCTGGCTCATTCTGTTCTCACATGGGTTTTATAATAGAAATGGCTGATATTATAAACAGTTGTCTGTACTGTTCTATCATAGCAGAGAGAAGTGCTTTTTCCAGAAATCAGATTTCTCTTAGGTTCTCAGAGGTGTGGAAATCTGATGGAGCTCTGTCTGAGAATGGACTTCAGAATTAGGATCACAATATGAATTAGGCCTTGTATACACACTGGAATAAGGTTGTGGATCTGGTTCCCTCATTATTTGTTTCAGAAGATTTATTTTATCACCTGTTGGCTCCCATCCTCTTGCTTGTGAGGAAATACTGTCCACACTGGTCTGCTCCTTACCTCGAGGTGGAAGGTACCTGAAATGAACTTGGGGACCATGTAGGTTCCCTGCCAAACCTCCATTCTAGATAGTGTCCTTCCTATAAATTCCTGTAGGTTTCTGAAATTCCTGCAGTCTCCTATAAATTTTAGACCTTCTCCAGTCAGTTATAATGCTCTTACTATCTGGGTAGTAAATTAGTGTTATCAGTAAATAAGTTGTCATCTTGTCTGTCATGCCAAAAGGGAGCAATTTTTTTTTTTTTTTTTTTTTTTTTTTTTTTTTTTTTTTTGTTCTTCAGCATCCTGCTGCGAATTCCAGAGAGACTCTGGTGATCAACAGCAGCAGACAGCCACTGTCACAGGCTAAGCCCAGGTTATAAGTCTTCAGTGATCTCTCTGCTGTAAATTACAGATGTTTGAAACTATGATGCATAGTTGTTTTTCTGTATAATGCAGTTCCTTTGTGGAAGGATATTCCCATTAAATCATCCAACTCAAAATATTTTGGGGAAACCTTTCAAATCTCCATGGAGCTCTGCCTGGAGATGGGTGGGGAGCTGGCTAAAAGCTTGTGGCTCAGGACTGAAAGGAGGGGAGGGACTTTGAGAGCAGCCTTGAGGAAAAAACCTGGGGGTGTTGGTTGATGAGAAGCTCAATGTGACTCAGCAACGTGACCTGGCAGCCCAGAAACCCAAACACATCCTGGGCTGGTCACAAGAAATGTGACCAACAGGTCAAAGGAGAGGTAATTCTCCCCTTCCACTCTGCTCTGGTGAGGCCCCCCTGGAGCACCGTGCTCAGCTCTGGGGTCCTTGATATGAGAAGGACACAGGAGGACACAGAGATGTTTGGAGGGCTGGAGCACTTCTCCTGTGGAGACAGGCTGGGAGAGGTAGGGCTGTTAACCCTGGAGAGGAGAAGGTTCTGGAGAGACCTTAGAGAGCCTTCCAGTGCTTAAATGGGGCCACGAGAGAGCTGGAGAGGGGCTTTCTACAGGTGCACGTAGTGATGGGGCAAGGGAAAATGGCTTTAAACTGAAAGAATAGGGTTAGATTGGATATTAGAAACAAAGTGTGTACTGTGAGTGTGGTGAGGTGTTGAAAGAGGTTGCCTAGAGAAGCTGTGGCTGTCTCATCCCTGGAAGTGTTCAAGGCCAGGTTTGATGGGGTTTAGAGCAGCCTGGTCTAGTGGAAGGTGTCCCTAAATATAGCAAGGGGTAGGAATTAGATGGTCTAGTCCTAAGTCCCTTGAAACCCAAACCATTCTATGATTCTGTGGTCCCGTATTGAGTATGTTTGGACCATAAACCTGGTTTTACCTCAGAATTTGTGTGTGTCTACATTAAAATGTAAAACCAAAAAATAATGAAATCAGATTTAATGAGATGGGGAATTACCAAATCAAAAAAATTCTTATTGTTCTAAAAATGTTTCTGCTGCCCAAATGTGCAATAAACTTCTGCATTTATCCTTGAAGGTTTAAAATATCTGAAAACTTAAACTTTTTTTCCCACTTTGATACAGCTGGACTTAATTACACCCCCCCACAATTAACATCATAAATCTCTTTCTCATCTCACTCTAGGAAAGTAAGGAGGGCTTGGCTGGTTGCTATTTCTGTAATAAAGCATTCTGGAAATACTGTTTTATGTACACAAAGATATGAAGTAATTGAGCTCAACAGGCCATGTAAAATACACATGAGAAATAAAGTATGTACTTGAGGCTAAAAATATAATCCTAAATGAATCCTATTGGGATGTTCTGTGCTCATGCTACTTCTAGTCCTCTCTCTGCCAGTAGAGCTTATTTCTCTTTGCTCTTGTTTCCCAAATAGCTTTTTTTGTCATTTTTCTTTGGCCTCTATGAAAAAAGTTGGAGAAACAATCAATTCTTTCTTCTAAGTTGCTACAGCAAGGTCCACTGTAATACACAAATTGTGCATAATCCCACAGAGCAGAAGAATAGATGTAGCAGAGGTTTGGGGAAGAAGTTAATGAGAGATTGTAATGAATCTATGAGTGTGCTCTTTCTCTATGGAGTCACTGTTCAGGGAGACTGTGATACACATTTTTCAAACCATCTTCCAGATTATTTTTCCTCTGGTTCTAACCAGGCACTTACATTTTTGCTCACAAATGCCTATGGGTTTCAAGAAACACAGCCTCCAATATCCACCAAGCCTGTGTTTTATTTTTCCTTGGCCCGTTTCTTGAGTAATGGTTGATGTTGTTCAAAAAGAAAAAATCAGGAATTCAAATGTTTCAAGCTACTCACCAAATACTGTTTGTACTTTTATGTATGGTTTGCTGCTCGTCAGGTGTAATGCAGAGCTTTTATTTATTTTTATTGCCAAAACCGCTGTTAAAACAAGAGATGACAGTTGCTCTGAGGAGACTGAATTGAGGTGACACTCAGATGTTTATACTTCATTACTTTTCATTGCCTTGACAGTTTCTCTAGAGTTTCTTTCAATCACAGAAACCTTCAATTATGATTAGTGCATGGCTCCCATGCCAAAAATCTATTGAGCTGCATTTTGTATAGTATCCATCAACATGGATAACACAACTAAATCAAGAACAGATCAACTTCACTTAAGGGATTCTTCAGGACTTCTTGTGTTGGCAGCATGCAAAAGTGAAGATCTGTCTGAAAAATATGTGGTTTTGCATTTACTTGTCTATTTGTGCTGATTCTCTTTGCAAATACAAACCATCATTACATTATCCTTTTGCTTTCATATCCTGTGAGGGAGGAGAGGTGTAGGAATGTACCCCCACACCCAAGCAGGTGTTTCCATGTAAGGAAAGGTTTAAGACTCACCCCTTGCTATTCTTTTAAGGTAAAAGACCCAGAAACTTTGTTCTTTCCCCAGTAACTGGCCAGGTGCCAGGCAGAGATACCAGGTGGATACCTGGACCTGTATCTCTAAACCTGTTGCCAATGTCATTGGGCAAGGGGCCAAAAAGCCCACCTGGACCATTCAGTACTTAAAAGACTGCACAGAACTGCTCAGTGCTTTTCTGGACTGCCTTAGCACTGCAGGAGTTCTCTCTGCACTGTGTTTGGCTTATATTTCTTTGTTTGATACTGTTTGTTGTTTTCGTCATTATTAAAACCTTTTTTTTTTACAAAGCATGTCCAGGGAAGTTGTCTCACAAGTATTATTAACCACTCTGGGAGGCTGCAGGTCAACCCTCAGACTTGATACATCTTCAAAGGGCTTATTACAGGCTGTCCACATGTAAGACTGTATCAGAGAGGATACTCAAAAAACTTGTAGAAAGCCAAACTGTTAGCTCTAGACTGATAAAAATCACTCCTGTCCATTCTGTGAAATTTCAGTGGACAAGAGAAGACTGGGAGCGTTCTTTAATACAAACAAATAGACAAAGAAATAGATAAAACACACCTGCGACCCTTGCCTGGGAGAATTATGGAATTGAGGGAAGAGATATTTTTGCAGAATCAGCTGCTGCTGTTGCTGACCTCTGAGATCCCCTCTGTGTCTGCCTGGGAGGTGTTTGCAGAGGGCTCTGGAGATGGGAGCAGTTGTTTCCCCCTGCCGGGCTGCAGCATCCGTGCTCCCAAAACCGCGGCGCTGGCAGATGGCTGAGGGTGGCACAGAAGGCTCCCATCCATTTTTAGAAGCAGATTTCAGTGCCTGCTAGCCACTTAGTCTTTTTGTCATTTGGGCAATGCTTCAAACTCTGGCCACATTATTTAGCTTTTAATAAGCTGGGGTAGCTCCTTTTTTTTCTTTTTTTTTTTTTTAGAGCATTTGAGACAAATGTCTTTCTGAGTTTTGTCTTGGTCCTGCTGCTGAATGATGTGATTCCATTTGTTGTGGAGTGCACTCTGCGTGCATGAAACACAGCTAGAACTACTCAGCAAGCTGCAGAGACTTACTTAGCTAGCTGGGCTTTGGCAGGAGATGACCAGTTAACATGAAAACCCAGGAAGAAAATCCAATAGTTGTGGGAGATGTTGAAAGTAACAGATGAGAAGAGATTGCTTGCAGAATTTTAATTCTACACAATTGCTTGCTGGCAAATTGAACTGCTGCTTGCTTGTCAGGGACATTAGAGAGCTGGAAATAATGCCTATTTCAGCCAAGCAACCATCTACTACTGCCTTTTGTTGACAGACAACTAAAACCTGAGCAGGGAAAAAGACTAATTAATCATTACTTTATGTATCCTTTACCAGAGTGATGCAGCATTTGCATTTGAGTCCTAGTGTGCAGAGTTCATTTAAATTAAATCTGGTTTGCTTATTATTATTATTATTACTATTATTGCTGTAAGACCCAGGAATAAAATTAGTGGAATTATTGTTTTCAAGGAGCCTAATAGAGTTAGTTGTCCAAGTCCAACCAAACATGTCAATCTCAACTGTCTCCACTTTCTGTACACCACGTTGTTGCTAAATGATGCCCAGGGGAGAAATTGTTGAGTCGTGATAAATTGTTGAGCATCCAAAAGCTATTGTTGGTCTCACTGGGGACCACTGAAAGCTCAGTGCTCTTGAAAACCCAGCCAATTGTATAGGTGCTTATGCATGGGCTTTGAAGGCTCAGTTTTCTTGTTTTTTAAAAAGGATGTTTTCTTAAAAGCTTTCTGTCATTGCTGGTCATTTATTTTTTTCCTCTGTTTTCTTTTGAAAACATCTAAAAATAGCACACTTGAAACAAACACATTTGAACTCCTGTGTAGTCAAATGAAGGCATTTAATTTAGGAAATTGAGGGTGGTCTTCTGGACAGTATTAAGAAGGAAAAGGCAGCAGTTTCTCAGATTTTAGAGCATTAGATAGCCCAGTTGAGTTTTGTCTTTTCCTTTGCATCTAAGAGTTAATACTGGAGCTGAAGTGTCATTTTAGTTATAGAATATGGTTTGTTTTCTTTTTTAGTTCTAATATAATAGACTTTGAAAGGCCTCAGGGCAGGAGATGCTCTACGATAACTGTTTCTATTATTAATGAAAATCAATTTTAATTATAATGTTATGTTATTTAAATATATCTTCCTTGCAGAAAGGTGTGTGTTGCTAAAATGGCTTTTTCCACATGTACTACCAATAATATCTAACACATTCTTCTTGCTTTATGTCTTTGAATTGCTTTTAAAAATATTCTTTCTGACATCTCAGCAATGTAGGTAAACTGCACTACCCACACTTGGCAGAAAGGGAAGCTTCATACAAGAATGAAGTGGCTTGCCCAGGGCTGTGTTACTCCTGTATTTCAGGCTCCAGCCCACGATTTCCAGTGATGATCAGGGTTGTGGGGACAAAGAGTTGGGGTCAGCAGTGGATTCAGGCAGTTTGTAGACACATCCTACATTGCTTAAGCATTTTGAGAATGTCAACAATGATTTATTCATCCAGTCATTCCACTACTCATGTTTGGGTTCTTTCAAATGAGATCAGGCACACTTGGGTCTTTGGATCTTTATGGGCACTTCTAGAGATCTGACAGTCATTTAAAGAATCCCCTCCTAAACCAGACTCTAGTAAGCAACCATGGCTATTAATAGTCCATCAGGAGAATATGTGCACACTGATTATAAATGCTCATGTGTGCACACAGATACACTGACATACAGCCCACCATGAAAATCACCAAATAAATCCTTGTGCCTGGCAGCATTTGGTGAACCCTGAACCCAAGAGCAAGAAATCACTGTTATAAGTCTAAAATGCTTCCAGAAAGGTGTTAGGCACTATCTCTCCCCTTGGAGATGCAGCATTTTCCAGCTTTCACTGGATTTCTACTGGCCTAAGTAATAACTGACCAGGGAAATAAAAGCAGACTGGTGCACCACTCTCAAAAAATGTCTCATCCCTACAGTAGAAAATAGTGCCTTTCCCCTGCAGGTTCTAAATTTGAAGTGGTTTGTTATTTGCTCCTGAAGGAAGGAGAATTTCATGATATCTGCTGCTTTGTGTCAAAAAATATCCAAGTGCTGTGGGTCAGTGCTTTGCAGTGACAGGATAAATGAGCCCCAGAAGTGCCTGCTGGATGCCCTGATATTGCCTCCTCCTGTAGCTCAGTGCCTCACAACTCTTAATGAATTTAACCCCAGTGCCTGGGATGCTGGCACAGCTCATGAAGCCCGAACAGACTCTTTTGGCTGCCTGCTCAGTGTTCCCAACTGTAACAGGCTGCACTCTTACCTTTAATTTGTGCTTCTCCTTCCACAGGGAGAGGATAGAGCACAAACTGATGATCCAGCTCTGTCTCAGACCCAGCTCTTAACCCTTGCCTCCCATGCTGTCAGTGCTTTCTTCACTGAATCTGCCTTTCTCCCAGAAAATTCAGTGTCTCCTGTCACTGCCAGTGACAGGAGTTATTTTATAATCTGAAAACGTGTTTGCTTCCCTTGAGCAGCAGAGGATATGTCATTCCTTAGTGGGCAAATAGGGATGGCATGAGGGACAGGTGAACACTGCTGCTTTTATCTCTCCCCCTGGACAGATGGTTCTGTAGCCATGGATTGCTGGCCTGAGAAAAAGAAATATGATGTAGTTTTCAGGAAAATCCCTGAAATTTCTCTTTTTCTGCTTTTCATAGCGTGGCAAAGTGACAGCATTTTCCCTAAGCTACAACTAATGAGGGCAAGAGGACCTAGAGAAGGTGTGGAGGCTGGAGGAGAGGGAGCCTTGCCTTAAAAATAGATGTAGTGTGTTAAAAATATACATGTAGGAATGAGGAAAAGTGCCTAGTAAAATAAATCATCATCACCCTCTGCTTCTTGCTCTTTCTGGAAATTCTGCATCTGAAGCTACAGATATTTCCTGTCCTGAAATACTCCAAGTGATCCTTCCCCTTCCCATTGGCTCTAGAAATGTTAATGGCATAAGACTGGCTGGACACTCTGGTATTTTGCAAAAGAAAAGAATTCTGGCCCTTGATTAACTCAAATAAATGCTAGTTTTTAGAAATACTTTTCAACGAAGTATGATATCTCTTTAATGAACTATTCAAGATACTGCTTTTATTTTCATTATGTCCATGTATTGTCAAGCAATAAGTGTGGACATGAACATCTAAGTGGAAATACCCACTCAAAATCAACCTCTCCTATCCAAAGAAAAAAGCAAATAAGTTTTGAACTAAATGTTGGGAAGCTTGAAAGAAGCCAAAATTCCTTATTTAAGGACTTTCAAAAGATCAATTATTGATATTAACAGTGATTTTTTGAGTATAACACTGATGTGTTGCTATGTAGGACTTCAGGCTCAGTTGCTGAAGGTATCAGGTGGAGTATAAGGACCAAAAAAGAGGTTCTGATAGCTGAGGAGGTTAAATGCAGTCATGGGCTCCCTCACACCTTTGTGCTGTAGTTTCTACATCATTCTGAGTGATCCCCTTGGCCAAATTTTTCACAGGTTTAGCCCTTCCCCATTTGTCCCTTTTTAATTTTTTTTTAATTATTATTTTTCCCAGTACTCAGCTGGATATAGTTGTTAAGTAAGAGTCTGGGTTCTAAACTTTCTTTCTTCTGACTTTCAGAAGGGCCAGACATTTCTAGCTACAATTGAACTAGATAGGAGCTATACTCAACTATATAAAGTTATGATAATTGCTCTGAATAAAATCACATCCCAGGCATCTGAAATTAAACACCCTAAATTAGCAAAATGTTTGACCTTAATCATTCTCTGACTCAGCTCCCCATCTGTATGATGGGATAACATCTTCCCTTTGCCACGCAGAGGTGCTGTGGAAAGAAAGTGATGAATATTTGAAGCACTCATGTATTGTAGTGATGAGCTCCATAGAAACCACTGTGAGAAAAATGACAAGTCTGCCTCTGGAGCAGGTTGGGATTGTGGGCTGCAAATGCAGCGAGGATCAAATGAAATATTGAAGAGATTTGGTGCTCACACATAATGAGGTGTGAGCACCAACCATTATTTCCAGTGTCTGAGGCAGCTGAAAGTGTGTAGGATGTATAATTAGACTTCTGCACAATACAGAATATGTACAGAGGGCTGAATTATAGCTCATGAACCTTGAGGTTTGAATTTGACATTGTCCAACTTACTGCCAATGTTTGAACCTTAACCTTAAGGTAGATTTCGTCTCTTGCTGTTGATTACAGGTGAGATTTTCAAAGCTCTTTCTCTGTTGCCAGTAGAGATGACAGGACTTTATGGATGGCTTTAGTGGGAGCAGAGATAGACAGTGTTGAGTATTTTCAAGTGACAAACAGGGATTTATGTTGCACATTGCCTGAAAAATACACTGAGAAAAAAAATGCAGTGTTTGATGCTTGAACTCAGTGAAGTTCTTGTCATTCCTAAGGGCTGTTAGCTTTTTCTATTAAGAACAACCTTGTCTGTGAGATGCTAAAATTAGGTATTGGCAGCGTTTGTTGTTGTTTGCCAGCGCATAGCATGAGTAGGCACAATTTCTCTTATTAACCTTGAATGCAGAATTCCACTGACCTGGTTCTGAACATCACAAACCTCGTGGTAACCTCCAGAGGCTTTTATCTGACATGCTCCAAGTGGTATTTAAATGACCCAGAGTCGAGTTTTAGTAGTATTTATATTACAGAAAGCATCAGAGATCACAACCTCATTGTGTCAGGCTCTTATCAGACACTACCATGAAGATCTGGCAGTATAAATTGACAAATTGAGTTTTCTTATTCCTGTTTTTACACAGAGAGGAGGCAGAATCTGGCCTGCAGAGAACAGAATTTGTTTTATGCTCACTGAAGAAGAGGAGAGGCTTTCTCAATGTCAGGCACAGGGTCCTTAGTAGAGTCACTAGCAGTATCCAGACTGTTGGGTCAGAACTGTAATTTTAGCAGCATTAATTTCTTTCTCATCTCCTTTGCAGATACAGTCTCCCAGCCTGCATGCTGAGATTTTGCTTTTTTTTCCCTTACCCATTTAAGACTTTTTCTGTCCCTTTTACATAAGCAATGTCTTATATTATTAGCAAATAATTGTCTTCTTCTGCAAAAAGATTTTTTTTTAATCATAGCTTTTCTGATGACACTTACCATGTCTCTTCTGAACTTTGGAAGTCAGAGTGTACTGAAATTGATGATACAGTGTATTCCTCCCACTTCCATAATCATTTTCTACCATACCTTTGGCATAGACTCCCTGATCCACATTTTCTTAGCAGTAAAAAAGAGCCATTCAAACTGCTACAATTTATGTGATCTCACAGGGGAAAAAAACATTATTTCCTTAGAAGTAGCAAAAGCAAATCGAAGTGTTCCTCACCGTGAGAGCAGGAATTGGATTGAAATACCTGTCTTAACCACAGGAAACTTTCCACTCTCACAAACCAATGGAATGTTTTGGAAAACATCTGTCAGCTCCCATGGAAACCCACTGGTCCAGCAACTTGTCTTTTTTTCCATTGTTTCATGGGTTCCAGCAACCATGGTGAGCTGTGGTGTCAAAGAGCAATAATAATCTTTCAGTAGCACAGATACAGCCCTGTACAAACAGATACTCATCACAGGAGAATATTTCTTTGCCATGCTGGAAAGGGCCTGTCATGCTGAATTCTGGCTCAGAGATGACCACATCTAGAGGTGACAAGAGTAGATGGAGATACTGTCCTTTCTGTGAAATCATTATTCAGATTTTAATTTAATTTTTTTAAGTCAACTGGCTTTCCAACACCCTTCATTTTCTCTTAGTCACAAATCTAACTCCTATTTTTAGGTTATATTGTATTTATTCATAGTGTAATAATATCTGGTAGCTCTGGTCATTCTAATGGTTTCTGTTTCTAAGAAAATGAAGAACTAAGTGTAGAGCAAGAGATCATGTTGTTGATGAGCACAAACAGTGAAACAGAAAGGAATAAGATAATAAAAAAGGCCACTTCCTTCCTAGGGTTTGATAAGGATCCTAAAGTACAGGGTTATACATTGAAAGCATTGCAATACTGAGGATCAATGGTTAGGAGTGAATAATGTGCTCATACCAAAGGAGTGTGACTTTTTGAAAATCAGTGTTTTCTTCAGTGGGACTCTGGAAAGGAGGAAAAGTGCACTTGCATTTGGATTCCCTTCTCTCATTGTTGTGTTCAGGAGGGAAGTTCAGCATGCAGCTCAGCAAACCTGACTGGATAGTGACACAAAAGAGAGGCTCTGCTTTGCTTTTTGCCTGCAGTGATTCTGGCAACACAGTTCTGAGGGGAATTTCAACCAAGTGATTTCATTATTCCTTTTTTGCTAGTCTCTCATCTGTTTTATGACTATCAAACTCTCCATTTTTAATCCCATTTCTGTATTGCTTCATTTTTTTAATGTGTTTGTTATTAAAAAAAAATCTGCCAATTCTAATAAAATAGCAGCAGTCTATGTGATGAGGAGATTTTAAATGTTTTATATAACTTAGTCTTAGGAATAACAAGGCTTTGTTCTCTTACCCAACAGGAATGTATCACTAAATCTCTAATATTAATGTATTAAATGCATTCTTAAGTGTGCACTCAGGGATGCCCATCTGTAAGGGATGGAAGCCTCTGTTATTTCATAGCTTGAGATCTCACTCTATCCACCCCATTTCAGAACTTATTCTTAAAAGGACCAGGCCCAAACTCCATATGCTAGGGTTCACCCCCAGTGGTTTGGTGACATCTCTGAGATTTCTGTCTGGACCTCTGAAGAAAAAAAAAAATCAGTCCCTTGTTCCAGCTTAGCTGGTTTAGCAAGAGAGAAAATAAAAATTTAGATCCCAGTAAATTTGTGTAAGATAAAAAAACACATTTGAACATGAGATTTCACCAACAATGGAGCCAGGGTGAACACTACAAAGCTGTATTTAATGTATTTTCATATTGAGTTGCCTCCAAGACTTCAGCTGTCTTTCTAGAACTGGATGGTGAAGTTACTCCTCAGTTGTATGGGAACAGTATTCATCACTACAGTGCCAGGAAAATTCTTGGGAGAAGTTTATAGGAAATAATTTTGTAAGCTGTAGGAAGGTTTCTGCAGCTCTTGAGCTGCTCCATTTCTGCAGGCTGATCCACGGGAGCACCTGGACCACCCCAATCTCTGCAGAGCACCTGCTCACCTGCACGAGACACTGCAAATGGCTCCACTGTTGGGATCATGTTAAAGTGAACAAGGTGTGATCTGCCATATTTATAGAAAGCTGTTTAAATATTCCAGTTTCAATCTTCTCCAAATTATGACAGAAAACACTAATGAAAACCAAAAGCATTTAAACCCCTAAACCAAACCAAATTCATAATTCTGGGAACTGGGATTGCTATTTATAAATAAGAAGAGAATGCAGTGTAACCAGGAATTGCTCTCAAAAGGCTTCCTGAAATGTTAGTATTATTTTAAAAGTACCTACAAAGCAAGGGTTATTTGGAGGCACAAAGCCCTACTACTAGAAACACTGTTTTCCTTTTAGTTCTATTGATTTCTTTTGTGGCTCTTGGTTTCATTCCCAGGAACTTACAATGCTTGCTAAAAGCTCATGTTATTTATCTTCAGTGGACTCTTGCATATCTATGATTGTTCAGCAAAATTATATTTCTTAGCAATTTGCTCTAGACGACTTATATTTTCAAGAATTTATCA
This sequence comes from Sterrhoptilus dennistouni, assembly GCA_013397095.1. Taxonomy (NCBI): domain Eukaryota; kingdom Metazoa; phylum Chordata; class Aves; order Passeriformes; family Zosteropidae; genus Sterrhoptilus; species Sterrhoptilus dennistouni. The sequence goes on from VWZU01015737.1 coordinate 1,731,050, forward strand.
CAGGCTTGATTTCTTTTTTCACCTGATATCCAAATTATTCAAGATATGATGCTTAAGAAATACAGTGAACAATAAAAGGAAAGGCTTCTGAATTTTTGGGTGCAAAGGGAGTCAAAATCAGGACTTTTTTACTATTTCTCTGAGCCTTCTTTCATCACAGCTCTGATTTAATATTATTCAAAGCTTTCATCCCTCCTTGCTCCTCTCTTGAGTCCAGAATGCCAGTGTTGGAAAATGTCTTCAATCTGCTTACAGATGTGCATTAGGAAAGAATGATGGGCTCAGTTTTGCTGGAAGTAACCTTGGATTGTATGAGTTGTTTCAATAAGTCTTAAATTGCCCATTTCCTACTCCTGTCTCTCTGCTGTCTGATCTGTCAGTAACAGCATTGCCTTTGGGTGGTTTGGTGGTGGATTTGGGTGAGACATCCTCTCTGTGTCCACTGTCCAATGTCTGTTCCTGGGGAAAAGCAAATGCAGTTATTGTACATATTCCTCTGTTGGCACATGGGCAGAAAAAATCTCCTTGGAAGCTTTTTCTCTGGTGTAACTCATGAGCTTTTCCCTGAGTAGATCTAAGAAAACACTTCTTCCTGTCCCTCTTTTAGCTTATAGACATCAAAGATATCATAGATATCTCTTGATAAGCAGAGTTCTATTTATGCTTATGGGCTGCCTTTTTGTGAAATAATACTTTGCAACTTTTTGTGTGGCATTATTATGAGTAGTTCTCTGCATTCCATTGCGATATTTCAGTTTTATTACCAATATTGGAAAAATGTGTGGCATTTAATGCTTTTATCTGATACCTGTAAACAGACAAATGGCTGCTCAGCAGTGCACTTCAAAGGTGTTTTCAGATTAACCTTATTGCACAGGAGAAGCTATTGTTAACGAAGCATGAATTTGCTTGAGTTAACAATAGGATGTTGGAAGTTCCTTTAGGAATAGTCTGGCAGTGGCTTGAGCTCGTTCTTTGAAGTGCTGTGTTGGAAGCAATGCTTTATTTCTGATAAAGGTATTCTATTTGAAATGCAATGAAACAATCATTACTCACTTCAGCCCCTTTGACCAATGAACCTGAAAACATCCTCAGGCAGTAAACATTTTTCTTAACAACCCTACTGTACCAGGGCAAGGATAATGAGAAATTTCATTGCTGCTTATAAGTGGGGATATCATTAGTCATCAGAGTCATTATTAAATTATATGATTTGTTTAATGGACCTACAGTATATTTGAATTGCCAAAAAATCAATTCTATTTTTTTCCTTAGGAATTATAGTAGAAGGCCTACAAGCACACATAAATAGAAATTTATGTGAGACTGTTCTAGTAGGAACTGGACTGAAGTCTGAATTGCTGTGATAACTGTTAAAAAAAAAAAAAAAAAGCCTTTCTTATTTCAAAGAGCTGGAAGTCGGTGCCATTGAAAGAAGGAAGTTAGGCCAGAACGATGTTAGACATAAACAGTCATTACCTCACAGTCATTCATTGTCTGCAAATGACTTCAGATAGGATTCTGTGGAGTTCTTTTCCCTGGCATTAAGAATGGCATTCAAGTATTCGAATGTAAATGCCTAGTGGCATTTTTGTGTCACAGACAGAGAACTAAACACCTGCACCTGTCTGGAGTGGCAGGGGAAACCAAGCAGGATAGACCGTGACATTTAAAATAGCACATGACATCTGAGATTAAGGATCAGAATCCTACTGTTTTAGTGACACCCTTTTTTTTAGTGACTTTGAATTTCTTTCTGGTTTCCTGCAATACTCTCTAACAGCTGTTGTTACTTGCTTTCCATGCAATCCTGCATATCTACAGTATTTAGTTTCTTAAGAGGTTGTTCCATCAAAGCTCTGCTTAAAGATCTTACATGAGTTGTCATTCTTCCAGTGTCTTTTGTATCCCATAACAGTTCCATAGTAAGTTCCTTATACCTCATCTCAGATAACAATTATATACATTTATGAATGCCTAAAAGATAAATGTTTTTTACAAAATATATACAGACATCATTTCAACTTTCATTGACATGAAAGAAAGTTGCTTGGATTTTATAGAATATTTCTCTTGTACTTGAAGGAGTTACAGCAAGGATTGCCTCCTCTAGCTGAGCTTCTAGCAAGTAAAAGTGATTCCCTCTTCTGTATTTATCATGAGATAAACTTCACATAGATGAACCACAGAATCTGAAATCTATTGCTTCAAGAGAATTATGGAAGAATAAACTAAGTGGTTATGAACTGATCTACTTGCTGTAATTCATAGAGCAGAAATGTCTCAGTTGATTACACTGAAACCAGATCTAAGTGTGCAATCAGAGTGGATCATAAAGGTAGTTCCAGTGTAATTTTAAAGCCAAAGGATCTGAAATTACTCTTTATTTGGTAATGCAGCAGGAAATATAGAAAGTGATAGTGGCTGCTGAGGAATGAGAAAAAGGATATCTGCATCACTCATACAGACAGCTTGCAATATGAAAAAAAAAAGTGGAATAAAGTGATTTGCAAAATTAATTTTTACCTAAAACTATACATTCTGGCAGGATACAGTCTTTGCATATTGATACCAACAATTCTTCTTTTTCATTGAAGAAACACCTCTAGGCTTGACACGGGAGGATATGTTCAATCATAATCTGTTTATGCCTCACCTTTCTGCCCATCTCTGCCAATAACTGTGGAACCCAGCAGCTGAATTCAGTCAAGTGTGGTGGAGCAGGCAGTGATTTTAAATGTATTAAATCCAAATGTGAAAATTAGTGGGTGAACAGGAATAAAGAAGCTCAGATTAATGCCTCTGACGGGGGAATGGATGGAACATGAACCCAGCAGTTCCATGCCCTGGCTGACCTGCCAGCTGGCTGAGCAGCACAGAGTAGTTTCCCTTGCCATGGCCAATTTTCTGACTTGGGCTGTAACTCTGTCCAGATCTCAGCTGTAAAGATTCCTGACCCTTTTTGTGTGTATTGGAAGAGATCTGAGACACCCTGTTCAGAAACACAAACTTTCAGGGGAACAAGAGAACCAAAATCCATTAATTCTACACAGGGAAATGTTGAGTTAATGTTGAAGAAGAGTCTGTCTAGAAAGTGAAGCTTGAGTTTCTGAGCAAAAAAGCATTGGAAATTGTTCATTTTGGCTCCCATTTCTCAGGATTCCTATAGTTTTTAGCACTTTTCCCACAAGTTTTCCTCCAGCAAAGAAATTCATGTTTCATAGTGCTTGGTGACAGGAATTCTGCAGCTTGGGAGTGGGCTGTAAATCCTGGGTGGCTGCAGTAGTTCCCAAGGGAATAGCATATGTCACCACAAATGAAGTGTGAAGCTGATGGTTTTTCTGTCTCAGATACATCAGAGGGAAAACTCATGTAGTAAAGACTCAACAGCTTTATAAACCTCTACCTGAAGAAGAATAGTTTGCTTGAAGGAGTCCAGGCAGAGTAATGGCTGCCAGCTGGAATTGCATGTGTGTGTGGAGTTTGTGTGTTGGACAGTTATATTAGCATAAGTAATGGGTTTGTTTTCTGTGAAAATCTGAACAGGGAAATTATTTTAGAGCTTTGGAATTTATTAATCCCCACACAGAATATAACCACTGGAGATTTATAGCTGTAATGTTTGCCTTTCCTTAATTTCCATAATTTTCTGTTTCTTCTCCATCCATCTGCTCATCTCCCTGCATTCTTGTAACAGACATTCACTAGCTTAAGTTTTTGTTTGCTTGTTTGTTTGTTTGTTTATATCATAAACTCTTTGATGTTCTTTGATTCTGCTTTTCTTTTTTTTTTAATAAATTACAGCTCTTTTTTTGTTGTTGGGTTTTTTTCCCTCTTGATACATGAAGTTTTGGTGAGATGTCAGCCTTGCTTGTACCTTCCACACCCTCACATTTTAATGTGTGCAGAAAGTTAAACAAGGTTGATTAGCACAAGCCTTCTAAGGAATGTGCAGAAGTCAGCGTGCCATTCCCTTTTCTCTTGAAAATTCAGGCTTTCCCTGATGCCCAGAGCCAGCAAGTCAATAACCACTCATCAGCAGAGTTCATGGCCCCAGACCTTTCTGTCTGTGGCAGAACATTTGTGCCCACACAGCTCTACGTGGTTTCACCACAGCTCAGGAGAGAGGGACGTGTGCCCCTGAGCAAAGGCTGCTGCAAATGGCCCTAATCCTCCTTCATGGTTCATGTATAACCACAGGATGTGCACACCAGGCTGCCGAACTGGAATTTGGAGCCAGGCTCAGTTCAGGGGAGGTTCTGACATTGTGCTGATTTCTGCAAAGCACCCAGAATACTCACACAGATGTTTTATTATTTTATATTAATATGGATTATTGAAGTACTACTGGAAGGCCAGGAACAATTTAGGCTGTATTTATTGTGCTGACATGAATAAAAGTTACAGTAAGCAACAAATATGGCCCTCAAGGGACTGTTGTCAAAAAACCAACGTGGACCATACAGGGGAGATGGGCAGCAGTAAAAGGTACTGAGGGGAAAGGGAAACAAGTAACTGCTAATGAGATAAATGCAAGCTAGAATCAGGTGTGAAATATTCCAATTAAAGATGATATTGGTTCAATAATAATTGTTATCTTGGTGAGCTGCTCTCTCCAAGAAGACAAGCATGGGAGTGAGGCTCTCAGTGTTCATACACATTATTGAGACTCCACATGTATGACGATCCTTTTGATTTCCTCCAAATTCAGGTGAGACCAAAAAACTCCAGCTACTTTGATAAACTGTCACCAGGAAGCTTATTTTTTCAAGATGTGTTATAAATATCCATGGTCTAAGTTGTAGCCCAATGTGCTTGTGAAATACCAGGCTGTTCTATGCCCCTCTTCTCACCCATGTTTTTTGCACTCCTTTCTTTTTCTAGTTCCATGAGCATATTAGTTTTGTATCTGCAATGAAAAAAGTAAGAGTTGTTGTTGCAGTTACTACTTTCTCAAGCCTTTACATTACTGGTTGTGCCATGTTTATGGGCAAATCCTGCACATATGACTCAGGCAAGTAGATCTATTAAGTGTAGAGGAGATACCTTTTCTTTAAAAAATGTACTCATATGGTAAAGACAGAAACAAAGACATTCAGCTGGGAAATTGTCTGTCAATGCTAATTTTAGAAGTACCCATGAAAATACATTTTGTTTTCTTTGATTTTCTTCCCTTTATGAAAAGCTGAAGAGAGGACCATAAAATTCACAGTGGTGGGGCTTTGAATCCTGCATCACTCTTGGGCTATCACAGTTTGCATGCTTTTGTACAAGGTTCTCCTGCTGTCTCAAACCCAAGGAAACAGTCTACTGCAGGAAGCATTTCAAATGGTTGTATAATATAAACACAGAATAAATTCCTTTTATTTTATATATAGGTATATTTATACTTGCATTAAAAAAACAAACAAACAAAAAACAAACAAAAAACAAAAGCAAAAACAACCAAGGATTTTAGCTTTTGATTTCTTACTTTGAAGAATTACAAAAAGTCGGTTGTGCTGTCCCTTATTTTATTAAAAGGCATTCCAGGCTGCTTGATTTATTCCAAATATTTTCCTTTACTGAAAATTTTAGGTGATCATTGAAAGATGTTATAATACAAATAACTAAATAAAGCTTAATATTTTCAGGGCCTATTTATTGTAGCCACCATGCAGCAGAAGGATCTGTATCAAGTAGCTGAGACAGGATAATGGAAGAGGAAGCAACTATTTTAAGTCTTTGCTTTTCAGAAAGGGGCATAACTAAAATTTGAGATAAAATTATTGTGGAGATAAAATTAAAGTGCCTTGGGGTGTGAAAGGATTAAGGATAATGTATATGTCTATGTGTGGGCTTGTACATACACTTATGCATGTGTTTTTCATCCAACATTATAGACATAATAGCTCTAATTTCCTCTTTCTTATATATTATACACAAGATTTCTGCATAGAGAGTCTTAATAGTGTAGATTATTATTTAAACTTGTTCTCAGTTTTTTGCTATATGTTTGGGACATCTGTTTTTAAATACTCTGCTGGCTACTTACTGTTTGTTAATGGGTTTTTTCAGGTGTAAGGTGGCTTTACAAGATGTATTTTGATTCAAGAGGAAAGTTCTTACTATGGTAGTGTGGATTTCAGAGGCAGCAGTTGTTGTCCTCAGGGCACTCATTGAGTTGGCAGTTCTGAACCAGTTGTGATTAGGTGCATGTGAGAATGATATTTTGCATCTCTGTGTACAGAATTTTGTTGAAGATTATTTCTTCCCCCCAGCATGTTTTAGATAAGAGAGTTCTTTTTTTTTTTTTTCTTTTTTTTTTCTTTTTTTTCCTCACTCAGTAGTGATGCTCTGAGTTCTAAGTGCTGGCATTTTATTCTTCCCTTCTGAAAATAGTTATGACTGCTCTATGTCATCTCTCAGCAAAAAAAGAATTTGGTGTTGCTGTCTGTTGATGGATTATTTTTTGATCAAGCAATTCAGCATTCTGAAGGATGAAATTTTGTCCTAGTTTACTAAGAGCAAACAAGGGGCCACCTCTTAACATTAAATGAAAGTACTCTTAACCTTAATACATAAAGATAAATACACATTGCCCCCCCTTCCCAGGAAGCAGATGAATAAATACACCTCTCTGAACTGAGATTAGACCTTAAATTTCATCACAAAATCAGAACTGAAATTATGGAGGTTTCCCAAGAACATAAATATACTGAAATATTCCTTTGGTGAGCCTGCAGTATCTACACTTTGGTGAAGTAAATAATGTTACTAAATCATTTGAAGTATTCATTCAATTTGGGAGTTTTAAACTATCCCAACAAGGCCAGGTTTTTGCTTATCTAATCCTACCTGCTCTCTAAGGCAAAGCTCTTTATACTGAGATGTGCTGCTTGTTCTGGGTTCCTCCTACTTGTCTGTGGAGCACAAATGCATCTCCCTGAGGTTAAAAGTGTTAGTGTGAGTTGGAAATAGGGTACCCACTCAGCCAGAGCATTGTTCTGATCCTCAATATAGAAACTAAGGCTCTCTTTGTTGTTTTGTTCAGTTTGATTTCACTTCACTGGATTTTAAAAGTGCTAGGGGAATTTTGTCAGTGCCCTATTTCAGGGAAATCTTATTAATCACTTTCAGTCGTGCTGCATAGTTTCCTGCTGTGGTATTGTTGTTGAAGAAGGAAATTCCAAACAGATGCTTTCATTATTGATTGAAGAAAATTGGACTGGTACTACTTGCAAATACTGAATTGAGAGGGGTTATGTGGATCCTTTTCATAATGTGCACCTCACTGTAGGAGAAAAGTTATTCCATGTTCATGTTCTGTCTGCACTAAGGGTTATACCACACAAAAGGGGCAGCTCAGAAAGTTACCTGCATAGTTACCAGAATAGTAGCCTTAAGAAAGCACTGTAGGTATTTTTTGCTGTCTCATAATATGTTGGAATCTTGCAAAACACAGGGAGTCAAGTTCTCAGTTGTTTCTTGTAAAATTTGACATTTTTATTGTGGTTAATGAATGAAAATCAAGGTGCACCAGCGCCATGAGAACATCCCCTCTGTGAAGGATCTCTGCATTTCCAGCATTGCCTTCACCCTTTGACATCTCTGTCTTCACCCTTTCTTATTCACAGGCTCTATATTCTTAAAAAAGAATTCTAAATTTTCTTGTCCAGAATAGCACAAGAAAATAGTTCAGTTAAAACTTTGACTTCTCATTCCAGGTGGGAACTGTTACCTTTTGAGGGGGCTGTTTTGGGGTGTAAGTTGTGGACCAGCAGTGGCCCAAAGACTGTGGACTGGGGATACACTGCCAGGCATCACAGTTTGGGTATCCATGAGCCAGGGCCTCGTAAAAGCTTCTTCCTCAAATGTTACAGGATGAGACTTCTCAAAATCTTCTGAAAATGGAGTTCAGACCTAAATGCTTGCCATCACTTAGGATAGCTGGCTTGCTCTCCTATTCATCTAAATGACATGAAAGGGAGGGATTTTGTTTAACCTATAAATAGTTATGTATTTGCAGTCTCCTGATTCATTGCTCATATTGATACATGACATGAGTTGATTGCTTAAATGTATTTTAAATCCCATTTTATTTGCAATATATTCTAAGTATAGCACTTAATGCAGTGTTTCACAATGATTCAGAATAGATGTGAGTGACTCAGAATCAAAAAGTGACTAAATTTTTTTGACTTCTCTTGAAGGCATTTCTGTCATAAGGAGATACTGGGAACGAATGCAAATATTGCATCAGAAGATCAGAAATTAAGTCAGAGGGAAAAAAATGGAGTGCTGCAATGGAAAGTAATGATACTGGATTGGATAGAAGATAAGAAGCCTGTAGAAAAGATAAAAGTTGGTGCTGGCATGCTCCAGCATGATGCTTAGAGAAATATAAACTACAGCCTCAGGGATTTTAACGAATAAAGAATTTAGAGAACAGTAGTTACAGAGAAGTATTGAAAGGGAAAAGAATTAAAAGTTTCTTAGTGAAGACAGATACAACTAATTTGTTCTAAATTCTTGCTAATTTTAAAGTTTATGTGGTACTTATCAAGAACTTCTTTGATGTAAATTGGGTTTTGTGTCCTTGCTTAGCATTTGAAACATTGCATAAACTACAGCACTTTTGAAAATCTTGTCTAACTACTGAAAGTTAGCTCAGTTTTTTAACTCCTCCTGGAAAATGGTTTGCTTAGTTTGTTGAAGCAGGACTTTTTTATTGAAATCTTGTGTAAGCGTCTAGAATTCTTACACATGAATGAAGTATAAAGTTTCACTTAATTTGTCTTGTGTTTTTTTCCACTGTCTACTGAGTTCACTTTGCTTCCTGGCTGAGTTTAATGAACTTGCTGTCCTGAGGGAACATTGATATTAATGCTGTGTACTGCTCAAGGGCTCCAGGCAGGACTGGTGCATGGTGCTGTGCAAACACTCAGGTGTCATTGTGACCCCCACTGTCATCCTGCCAAATTTATTACTTTAGTTTCACACATCCAGCAACTCCAGCTAAAAAGTGTTTTCTTTGAAGCCTCCTTGTGGTATCCTAATTACTGCTCAGCAGCAGTAAGGGCAGTCCCTTGAAGCCTACAGAGCTGGGTTCAAGGATGGGATATCTGGGACCATTAACAATATTATGTCAGGTCTACCCCTGTCCTTGAGTTATGCAGAATGGGCAGAAATAAGAGCAGCAGGTCCTCCTCTATCAGCCTTGGCAGCTCAGCTTTCTGGAGTGCAGGGGGTTGTAGCAGGGCATTTCCACACCCAAGCAAAGGATTATATTAAAAGGAAAAAAGCTTTGGTTTACCTTTGAACATATGAAGAAGCCAAGCTAGAAAGTTCCATGCCCTTCTCATCAGTGTTGGCTCAGCACAGGAGCACTGCTTGGGCTTTGGAAATGTTTCTCAAAACCTGTAGCTGTTTCTATTGGCAGCCAACCAAATTGTCCCTCCTTAATCGTTGTATACTTAAGAAGGAACACGAAGGTGCTCAAGTGCTTTTTGGGGTGTCTTAGCACATGCAAGAGGTGTCTCTGCACCACACCTGGCTTTTGTTTTGTTTCTGTATCATTTGTTATTTTCTCTTTTATTAAAGTCTTTGCTTTACAAAACACACCCAACGAGCTCTCTCGCAATATTATTAAGCCACTCTGGGAGGTTACAGGTCAACCCTCAGATTTGATACATCTTCACAGGGCTCATTGCACTCTTACAAGCGTAGGACTGTATCAGGGGGTAGATTTAGCTTTTCTGTATCACCTGCTTCACTGCTGTGTTACTGCAGGGATCACCGCCTTATGCGGTGAGGGGGACAGAAAAAATATCCTCCTAAAATCAAACAGATACCACGGTTTTGCCAGAGCTGTCACTCTCCAGTTTAACAAAAGAGCAGTGTGGAGCACAGAAGTGTAGGAAAGGAAAAGACATCTGCTTCAGAGGGAGAAGAGGAATTTTAGAGAGGGATGGATGCAGAGCTGTGTAACCCCTGCCCTGGTCTCACACCAGCCTGACCCAGCCCGTGTACCAGTGCCTGGCAAGGCACCAGGGTGCTGGGACACTCACAGGCTTACAGTTCTTGCACAGGTAAGCGTGGACCTGGACACCTGCTCTGGTGCCAGAGAGTGATGATGACATTCTGTCTGTCATTCTCTAGATGCAGGATCAATAAACAAAAGAGCTTGAGGGCTCTGATCAGGCAAATACAGAGATGAATCTGCTATGCAGGCAGAATTAATTTTCATTAATTTAAATCCATTCTTTGAATTTTAAATTAATTAACTTTAATACTATTGTTTCTATTAGGGGATCTGACTCCTGCAGGCAATCATTGTGATCACCTCTGCAACAGAGAGGGAAAAGTGCTCTTCCAGGATTAATATATGAAAATTGGACTGTCACTGTTTCTATTCCTGTTTCCAATTTTATCACTGATTATTAGAGTAGCCTTGGTAAGATCACTTTTTCACCCTGGACATTCTTTCACTTTTTCCCCTAAAAAAAATCTATAAGGTAGCTTTTAGTTCCCAGGGGTGATGTAGGTTCAGCTTTACCAAGTAAATGTGTTTTGAAATCACTAGATTAAAACAGGTTACCAGTGTAAGGTATTGTTAAACTATTTTACTGCTAAATGACTCATCTGAGAAGTTAAAAATACAGGGCCAATGGGGTTTTGTTGTTCAGTTGTACTGTGACTGGAATTATCCTACCACTGTTTCATGGCCAACTCAAAAGTCTTGTCTCCCTGCTGTAAGAAAGATCTGACAAACCTCCCCCTGCTCTGAGGGTCTCCAGGCATTTGAGTTGTTCTTATCTGGGGCAGATGTTCACAAGAGACTTTTCACTTGAGCAGGAGGGAATTGATATAATGGAATATTTTTCTTTGCTGTTTTGAGGGAAAAATATCCTCAAACTCTAGTCTTACACTCAGAAATACATTTTGGGGTTTGGTAACTGCAGCTGAAAGGTTTACAGTGAGCACGCCTTGAGTGTGTGTTTCTGCTTTCCTGCTTCAAGTGAGCTTGATGAAATACTTCCCATTATTCACCTCTCCATCAGATTTATTTCCTCATTCAGGCTAAGCATTGTTCAGTGTGCTCCACAGTCAGATCTGGTGAGCAGTCATGGTTCAGTTTATATCCACTTCTTTAGTTTTGGTTCATATACTTCTGTATTTTTCTTGGTTTTGTTTCACTAAGATCAACAAGAAGGCAATGGAAAAACAGAAAAGGACAAGGTCTCTGTGGTTTTGCACGATGATTTCTGTCCATTTGTTTTTGTTTGTCTGAGAACAGCTTTAAGCTGATTTTTTAAAGCTTTTTTTTGTTTAGAGAGGAGTATTAAAACCCAATGAGTGTTTTCTCACTTGACACCAGCAAAAAGTTAGCACAAGCTGCATGTGACAGGAGGAAGGATCAGTTCAGCATATTCCTGCCCTTATCCTCAGATTCACAGAGCTTTGGTGTCACCCCCATCCTGGAGTTTTCCATGCCCGTGAAGGTTTGGGGGCAGCCAGAAAAGAAGCCCTATGTGTGGGACCTGAGTGAGATCAAGCCTGTGTGAAACTGGGCCTGTGATGTTCCACAGGGGGATCTGCTCTTTCACAGAGGTCACTCACCAGTGAGTTCTGCTCAGGGCAACCCTTTCCATCTGTGCAGAGACACTGTGGCTCTCCTGGAAACTGTTTATTGATGCTTTCTGTCTTTCAGATATTATCTTTTATTTTATAGACCTTTTCTCTGTTCTAAACAAATGAGGTGTACTCAAAATATCATTTTCAAATGTCCTGCCCCAGGAAGTAGGATTTTTAAAGTGTAATACCTTCTGAGATGCTGGAGCCCATAAGCCTCCCTTGAGTTTTGTGTCTGACCTTTACAGCTCACTTTCTGAGCAGGTATTCAGTAGATGTGGTTTTTCATAGTCTCCAGTGTCAGCAGCAGCTCTGATTGCTGATTATTGTGATGAGGCCTAAAAATCATTTATTTTGCTCTTCATTTTCACTCTCCTGAAGAATGACATGTCAGGAAGTGCTTTGGTTCTCTAGAGAGTAACTTCTGCAATGTGAGCTCGATTATTTGACAGGGTACTTCACACATCCCTAGAAAGTGGCCTGAGAGGGGATGGAAAAAGTGACTCTAATAATTTAGGAGTCAGTTTGGTGAATCAGGTTCATTCATCCAGGGAGGACCTGCCCTTCAGGCAGTGAATCTCCTGTATGATACTCCTGAGTAGATACAGCACATGGATTGCAATAGGAGAGAGGAAAGCAAACCAGAATTACAGACTTATTGAAGTTGGGAACACGGCAACAGCATCTTGGCATGATGCAACCTGGTTCCAAGTCAAGAACATCAACCTTCTCAGGCTCTTGAATTTTTCCAAAGCCAAATTTTTATTGCTTCAAGTTTTCTATGATCTTCCCCAGAGCCAGATTTGGTCATAAATCTACAGGCTGGCTTTGGATTCTAGTGTCTCTGTGAGATGTCTCAACACCTCTTTCCTGGGATACATCCTTTTTCTCCGTGGTGTGAGCGGCTTTGGGTGCAGGGTGCTGCTTTACTGGAAGGACTGGAATACTTGGATACAACTGGAGAGCCACCAAGTAGCTGAGCTTCTCTGAACACAAGGGACATCTTGTCCTGACAATGCAGTACAGCTCACCAACAGCTGAGGGTCTGATCAAAGGCTGAATCTGGCCCTGGGGAAGGGACTGTGAGGGGGTATTTTGTGGTGTAAGTTGTGGACCAGCAGTGGGCCAAAGACTATGGACTGGGGATACACTGCCAGGCACCACAGTTTGGGAATCCATGAGCCAAGACCTCATTAAAAGCTTCTTCCTCTAATGTTACAGGATGAGACTTCTCAAAATCTTCTGAAAATGGAGTTCAGACCTAAATGCTTGCCATCACTTAGGATAGCTGGCTTGCTCTCCAATTCATCTAAATAACATGAAAGGGAGGGATGTTGTTTCAACTTATAGATGGTTATGTATTTGCAGTTTCCTGATTCATTGCTCCTATTGATACATGACACGAGTTGATTGCTGAAATGTATTTTAAATCCCATTTAAAATAGGAGAGTGTCAGAGGGGCTGCAGAACTGCATGGATCTGACTGCAAGGGTGGGATGCAGGAACATGATCTCACAAGGAATGGATTGAGCTTAGCAATTCTGGTCAACCTTTTGGTTACAGGTGAATTATGGGGCAGTCTGGTTGGGTGGAGCACCTTGCAGCTTTACAGGAGTTTTAGTGTGCCTGGGGTTTTTGTGTGCCTCTCTGGAGACCCATGGGGTATCTCTTGCAAAAGCTTATTCCTAACACAACTGAGAGGTGTACGGTGAGCTAAAAAAAATGTTTGCATAACCTTGATATGTCTATGTAAGAATTAGTCTTTACATCTGGTAAATAAAATACTGTGTAAACTTCCTGCGACCAAAAGATGACATTAACACAAAATGAATTGTAATTAATCTTAGTTAACTGCTAATTACCTGTAAAATCTGATTAAAGGGAAAACTAAATTTGCCTGCAGTAATTAGTGTTTCAGTATGAAGTCTATGTCCCTGTAAATATGTCTAGTTCTCTGTGTTAATTTATCACCACTATTATTTATGAGCTTTTTTTTTTTAGCTTTCTGCAAAGGTTACAGAGGATGAAGGACAAAATTAGAATAATGAATCCTTGTTTATTAGCACAGCAACAGAACAATTATTGTATAGACATTTTATAAACTCCAACATTATGATATTGTCAGAGAAGCATAGTGTTTCAAACATATTAGCATAGAAATAGGCCTGTTTCTTATTATTTGAAATAGTTCTGCTTGCACTGATTTGTCATTCAGCTGTCAGTAGAAAGGCAAACATTCAGTGAGAACTGACCCCAAGAAAGGACTGGCCATTCTGCTATTCTTTGACAAATGGATTTTGAAGTATTCACATAATGAAATCCCCAGAGAAAATGAACTTTAAAAGCTGATGGGGTTTTGTGAAACAACATCAAATCACAGATGGATTTCCAGTGTGAATTTTTAGTGGGGATAGCAGGGAAGTATATACCCAGTTAGAATGTGATTGAAAGGAGTAGGACACTTAATTCTTCAGTCTGACAAGTAGCAAGCCTTTCTCTGTCTTTTTACCACAAATACATTAACTACCTAGTCCTCCATCAAATTCTCTTTAGAATATTCCTATGCCAGGAAAAGTTGGTAGGTATCACGTTCAACAGCAAAAAGACCAATCTATAAAGTATTCCTTATGGAAAATTCACATGCCTACACACTTCCACACAAGTTTTTACTCAGAACAGCCCCCATGCTTGTGGTAGAGTCAGATATTTCTGCATCTCCGTCTACACTGAGGGGAAAATCCACACAGCCTGTCCCAGCCATCTCAGGACAACTTCCATGCAGCAGGATGCTTTTCTGTGGAAATAATTCCATCTTTAAATAAAGGACATGAACAACACTCTTAAGCACACAAAAAGAAAATATCCTGGGGTTTTATGCTATTATCCCATAGGCAATACAGAAAATCACTCCGTGACTACCTCCTGCACTGGAAAAATAACATGTGCTGACTCTCTCCCCTCTATCCTTTAAACAGTTCTCCTAAACCTTACCAAACTGATTATCAGAAGCCTGATAGAATAAGGTGGTGTGAGAACAACAAATAGAAAAGATGCCAAAATATCTCCAAAGCCAGGACGAAAAAAGAGAAAATGTTCTTGACGGTCAAATAACCAGCAAGCTCCACATATAAAATGTGTGATGTACCTTCTCTAGTGCTCCAAATACCCTCCTGGAGTTATGTGAGTGAAACAGTGACTTTGCACCAAAATACTTCTCTGCTGATAATTGGAAAACGACAGAAAATCTGGTACTCAGAGAAGAAGGAAACAGCTACTTTATCTCTGGCTTGCTGAGTGGGTTCTCAAGGGAGAGGTGTAAAATGCCTTTGAGGAAGGCAATTTGGGAAAAAGTGCATAACTTTGCTGGATATTAGAAATACAGACACAACAGCTTCATTTTTATTTTGAATTACATTTTTTTTCTAAGCCTTTCTTCTTGATAAACCCTTTCTGTTCCACTTCTTGTCCTGCCGATAAGGAAATGAGCCTTATCACCTCTTCCCTTGATTACCCTTCATGACACTTTTCTCTCAAGTTGTTCAGCTGATTAACATAACTAAACGAAATTCAGAACAGTGTGTCCTGCTTTGTACTGAGATTGGAGTTTGCTGCCCCTATTTAAGCCAAAACACTCTCAATTGCTCCATGAAAGAAATTAAAATCTTCAAATCTTCCCAGTCTTATATGGATAAAACATGGGATTTAGATGTTTACAACAAGGCTACTGGTAGCTCCCACTTGAAATTGCTCTCCCATGAGAACAAGGGAGCCAAAGTTGAGATAGGTTTTGTCATTCATGTAAGAACTGGAAGGATATCAGAGCAACTCGCTGGATGTTTCTCTGTTTCTCCTTGGATTAAGGGCATATGGATGTTCTCCTAGAAGATATGTACCATCATGCTCTGCTTATACAAAGTTTAGTAAGAAAACTGTAAAAGTTGTCAGCAAGATCTCCAAAGAAAAGCAGTTCTGAATTAGGCCTTTAACACTGTCCTAATGTGCCCAAAGTTTATTGTATCAATTGTTAATTCCTAAATGACCTCATGACACAAGCTATTGCATCATCTATGTGAACCCTTTTGAAAATTTGTCATGACACATAAATCAAAGCAGAACAGATTTTTTCCCATATAGAAATTGGCAAACCATTTATGTAACTTGAGCATGATATCTTTGATTATTTATATGCAGTTTCATAATTTTCAAGATCTAACCATTCGTTACAGAGAACCAAATTTCTTAGAAAGACAAATAGAAAATATGCACACAAAGCTCCCAAAGAAACAAAGAAAAAAAAAAAAGAAAAGGAAAAATAGTCTGGTAAATCCTGGGGCCTGTAATTTCTAGCAAATGTTTTACTGTAGTAAGATTAATTGGACAATGCACAGTAAACAGTATCTCACACATTGACTTCTCAGTACTTTGTGTTTCTTGATTCTTGACTGGGTCAATATCCTCAAGAAACTTCGCCTCTCTCTGAAACAACTATAGAGTCATGGAACCACAGAATCGTTGAGATTGAAAAGACTTTAAAGACTTTTAGGACTTTCAAGTCAACTGTTAAACTAGCACTGCCAAGTCCCCACTAAACCATGTTCCCTTGTTTCACATCCAAACATATTTTTAACCATTCCAAGTATGGTGACTCTACAACTTCTCTGGGCAGCATATTCCAATGTCTGACCACTCTTCCAGTGAAAAACATTTCCCAATATCTAATCTAGATCTTCTTGGTGCAACTTGTGGTCATTTCAACTTTTCTGAACACTTCTTCCTTGGGAGAAGAGACCAACTCCCCCACCTGGCTACAGCCTCCTTTCAGGGAGTTGTAGAGAATGATGAGGTCCCTATGAGCCTCCTTTTGTCCAGGCTGAGCCCCCCCAGCTCCCTCAGCTGCTCATCCTCTATGCTCCAGACCCTTCCCCAGTCCTGTTTCCCTTCTCTGGGCACAGGCCAGCATCTCAATGTCCTTCCTGTAGTGAGAGGACCTGTACTGAACAAATATAGCTAAGTCCTTTTCTTTTTCTTTCCATTCATGTTAATTTAGCCAAAAAGAAGGGACTCAATCTTAAAAAAGAATGACTTGACTACTCATTTCTGTAATAGTATTGACACTGAGTTTGAAGATGGTCGGGTTGTGCATTTATGGGACCATGTTATTCTATTCCTGTTGCCTTTTTCATTTCTCCATTTCTTTTCCATGTTCAGTCATTCCATGAAATTCAAATAAAACTCTGCTTGTCTTTAAGATGGGGTGAGGCATCAATTGCATTGCCTGAAACCGTGAAAGCAATTTCAGCCAGAACCTTTTGCAATAGACATAATATTGCAGTGCAGACTCTACTTACATGTACAAAGCATTGCAAGGGCATTGTAACAGATCTTCTGTGGCAGATTTTCAGGCTGCTGTGCTTGTTCTCATTTTGGGATGAGAAGTCATCTCATTCGTTTTATTGAGGGGACCAGGAGGTGAGCTCAATATCCTTTAAAGAAATATTCTGTTTGTTTAGGGTTATTTCTTTCTTTTCTTAGCTGTATTTCTCTGCAGTGATTTCCTTTGGTATTTGATCGTATTTAAAATTCACTTGTGTGATCGTATTTTTCAGAAACTATTGCATCTGTAGCTCATATTCAGCAGATAGAAGCCCAACTTATTTTGGTTATTAGCTACCAAAGAAACTCTTCTACTCTTTCCTTGTGTCTTATACAGAAACAGTTGTAAAATTGCATTTCTGCTTTTTCTGCTCTGTAGATAATAATTGGTAATTCTGAGAGGCTGAAACACTGGTGCTTCTTCTGGCAGTGAAGCCCAACAGAAAGGCCTACAGAGGTTTCTGGCTATTTAGAGGGCGGGGAGTGTGTCTGTGTTTCATTCCTGTAGTGCAACTCAGTTTCTCTCTAGAAATCCATGAAGGATATGTGAATTGATGCTTTCATGCCTGCTTGGTTTTGTTCCAGTACTGCTAATACAACCTAGATTCTCTGAAAATAGGAGTTATACAATAGCAGTTTATCAGTTTGGTAAGTTTGCAATCTGTGTACCAGATCAAAACTTCCAGCCAAAATTGTTTAGAAACCAGAGATTCAGAAGAAGGGCAAAGAATCCATTACTTGCATAACACCTTTTTCTTACTCTGTCTTGCAGAGCTTTTAATATTTTTTTCTGAAACCCTCCAGTTATTCCAAGTGAGCTCATTTGGTAGGAAACTGTTATACCCTGGAGTAACAAATACTTATATTCTCAGATCTAATTCCAGCGTACTTGAGTGGATGGGAGATGTAGGAAACTGTTGTGCCAGAGTCCTGAACTGGACCATTGGCTTGCTGCAATCTTTTGTGCCAGGCCTTGCATCCCTGTAGCTTGAATTCCAACCTCATTCTCCTGTTATGACAATTGAATGTATTAAAACTGCTTAAAATACCCCAGGACATGAGGAAAACTTAGATAACCTCTATGACTAGCAACAGTTTCTTGGCCAGGAACCACTGAGCTTCTCACTTGTGGTAGGAAGTCCTGGTCACATCGTCCTTTTGACTAACACTGAAAACTCCATTCATTAATTTTGAAGCAGTCTTCCCTTCTTTTCCTGAATACTTCATGTTGCAATGATTTCAGAAATTCTTGCCCCAAGTTTTAGAGAATAGGAGCCTTCACTAAAAAATCAATGAGCAGATGGTGCTTTCTGTCCAGCACTGGGCTGGATCTGTGTCTTTCTTTTCTGAACTTTAGTGTTTCAAAGCAAGATGATAATTTGAAATGTATTTGAGAGATAAGATTTGTGAATCTGGGTCTCCTACAGAATATTTTGCACCAGGGTGATACATGGAAGTGGAGAAATGTACCTTTCATGGGGAAGTATATCTTGTAATGCCAATTTAATTGAAAAACGGCAAAACTGTCATTTATAGGTAAAATTTTTAATCTGAATATTGAAAAGCACAGATTTGAGAAAAAGACAAATCTGCAGAGTTCTTTTTTTAGCATCTTGCAATAATCAGAAGAGGGAATTTATAGGATCAGGTGAAAAAATGTCTTTTGTCTCATGGGACAACCTGTACCTGAACATTTTTAGGTGGTAGAAGATGAGAAATGACTGAAACTGTCAAGTGAATTTTCCTATGGAAAATTTAGGGGCAGTTCCATGGTAATTGAATAGGGTGAGAAGTGTTGGCTTTCTGATGATGATTATCAAAGAACTGGCCAAATCTCTAACCAGATTAAAAGATCTTTGGTTAGTAGGCATTGGCTCAGGGACTTTAACAGTGCTCTCTTTATGCAGGAAGCATGTGGGGGTTTTGGCACCGGGAAGAAGAGTTGGGTGTTTTTTTTTCCTCCTCGTGTTGAGATTTAGCTTGGATTACTGAGGCTGATTCTTCTTTTATGTGAGGGACAAAAGCAGCCAAGGACTCTGTCCCGTTAAAGCCGAGCTGTATCGGAATGACTGTGATTCTGTGTTGGAAATCAGCAATGGGCTACTGCTTGCTTTAGAAGGAAAATAAATATCCTGATAACATCATTGATGGAAGGCTATCCCGTCTACATCTTTAAAATTCACAAGGAAAACAAAGGCAGAGTTCACTGCTGAATTAATCAGCACAGGCTGAACTTCTCTCCAGCAAAGAGCTTATCTTAAAAAAAAAAAAAAAAAAAAAAAGAAAATAATAAAAAGAAAAACCGGAAAAAAACCCTGAGCAAACAGGTAAGGATGATGTATGACAGGAGTGTAAAATCGAAGTTACAGAAAACAACAGACCCTTAGCAAGCTTTATATGCTTCTGGTGCAAGAAAACAGATAAGATTAAATCCCTCAGCTTTAGAAGAAAAGAATAGGACAATCTGCTCTGGGCTATTACAACACCAGAAGGATGTGTGAGGCTCTGAGACAAACCTGAATATCTTTTAATGCTCATTTTCCAAGTGCCTTTTTGGCTCTTAATTCCTCTAGGCTTCTAATTTGCCTCTGTTACTTTGACTCAGCCTGAGGGCTAATTATGTGCTTGGAGAATCCATCAGAGAAAATAAACAGCATAGAAAGGCAACCCAGCAAGATGCGTTGAAGGAATGCTGGAGGCAGAAATAACAAGTGTCTTCAAAAAAATCTGAGGAGGAGGAGGTGAAAGCAAGTAGCCCTTGCACAGCAGCCTGCTGCAGTCTATGCCAGCTGCTGCCCTTCCTCCTCCCACTCCCCACAGGGGCCTGAACCCCAAAGGACTGATGCTGGTTTTCACTGCTGGAGGTTTCTGCAAGTTTATTCAATATAAACTGTTCTTCTCAGCTGTCCTAAGTCTCTAAAGGAGGTGTGATCAAGGACAAGTCAGGGTGAGTGATGGGATAATTCAGATCATGTCCCATCATGGATGTTGTATTAACAGACTAGTGCATAAAAACTGTGTGATCTGAGCTAGGTTTCCCTTTCCTGTAAAGCACGTAGATAATATTAAAAATGGAGCATATTTAACTGAAGTTAATAATTTTGGGCTGGATTCTCAATGAGAGGCAAACAGCTCTGACTTTCTGTGGAGGTGCTGAGCTATCAGAGCTGACAGACACACTCAGAAGGGACAGCAGCTTGTTTTGTGTACTGTCTCACACTTCTGAGCTGGGATTATCACATTGCCTAGGGGAATTAACTAACTTTGTTTGCTCCCTAATTTCTTTCTTGGTGTTTTGAAAATACTGGATCTAATTAGTGTGTTCTCCTAATGTGGACTGCATGAAGTTGGTTTTTTTCCCTGTGCTACCCAGTTGAATCTCCAGAGTGTGGGAATGCCAGAGGATCATGGATCTGCTCCTGCCCCTTCCCATTCCAAAGCCTGTCACATCCACAGTGCAAAGCAAACAATGACTTTCTCTCTCTACAGCAGTTCCAAAAGAAAAATGAAAAATGGTTCTTTCCCAAGGGCTGTGGAAAAGTTAATAGCTTTGAACCAAATGAAAAAGGTTCTTGTCTGTCTTGGTTTGTGCTGAGTATACCTTTGAAAAGAGACAGGAGCAGACTCATTTTGAAAACATCACAAGTCAAAAAATCAACTTTCTATTAATCAAATGCTGTGGCAGAAACCTTTTGTCAGAATGCTCTTATTAATGTAGTGTTTTGTCTCTGAAGCTTTGGCTGCCTCTATCTCTGCTTTGCCCCTGCCCCTTGGGGCTGGAGCTCTGGCCCACTTTAGGCAATGTCAAAGCTGTTTTGTAGTCTCAGTCCTTCACTGAGAGCCCACAAGGTTTTGTCTGTGCCTTCACCAGTGCAGGAGGTTAGGAAAAGCTACCTTATTTATTTTCCCACCACAGCCTGCAGTTAAAAGTTATTTAGGCTGTTTGTCTGTAGCAAAGGTGTCCTGGTGTCCTCCATGTCATTATTCCATCTGCAGCTTCATAAACTGATGTTCTGCCTTAGAAAAAGAATTTATTTGGAGTCAGATATCTGAGATTAAAGCTAAAATGCTGTTTGACTGCTTTTGTGTGGTGTCATGAATATAGATCAGCTGAAACCCTCCATGTATCTGTCTATCTAATCATATACCTACTTCTTGAATCAATAAAGTTAAGCACATGGAAATCTATTTGAAATACAAATCCAGACAAAAGACACTTGGTTTCTTTAATCTTGGACCAATACTTGGCTATTTCATTAATATATTATCACTGAAAGGTAACTGGGTTTGTCAGAGTTGAAATAAGATTAAATGAATCAGCTATTGTAGTTCATCTGTTAAATCACAGCACTTTGCTCTCAGTTTGTAAAATACTCTCCAGACTAATGAAGTAGGGTCAATCACATGCATTTTCACTGGAACCAAATTGCCATTAATTGTGTCATCAGTTGTATGGCTGGGTCAATAAATGTTGCCACTGCACACTGACTGCTGCAGTGCCAGGAGATGAGCCATTTTCTCATCATGTGCAGATTTAGACTCTGCATGGATCAGTGTTTGATTTCTGCAGTGGAGGAGCTCCCAACATAGCTCAAGGTTTCCTGCAGGAATGTCCCTGGCTATGTCACCTGCAGGTGCCCCATGGCTGGAATGGCTGACTCAGCCATGGGCAGCTGGGATTTAGCACTGTGGGAGGTGTGGGAATCACTCAATTTCCACAGATCCCTTTGTAACCTCAGTGTATTGAGCAGCTTCTGAAGAAACATTCATTATTCACAGTTGTGCTGTTTCAGTTTGCAGCTCACTGATGGACAAGAAGGGCAGGGGAAACATTTGTGATAAGGAATGTAACACTTTGCTAATAAAAATGACCCAGGAACGGGATGGAGGGACTGTGCTGGCTGGTAGTGTCACACATCCTGGCTGAGGTGTCCAGGGATGTCTGGTGATGCAGATCCCTCTGCTCTGACACACACCCCTGACACTGCAGAGGGGCTTTAACCACGCTGGACAACACAAACAGTGACCTTGGGAGAGATTTCAAAAGGGCAGATGAGGGCAGGTGAAAAGGAGACAAGGAAAGAGCTACTCCAAATCAGAGGAGGTGGGGTAAGAGTGACCTGCATGACAGGCTTGATTGAACAAGGTATCAGATTTTTTTCTTTCTTTTTCTCTGTATTAAGGCTTTTTTTAAATTATTATTATTTTTTATTCAGTTTTTTATATTTGTTCCTTTTGTTAAAATTTGATAATCTTCGACCAATCTGATCACCTCTCCTAACCTTGGGTTTCAGTCTTCAGAGAGAAAAGTGTTACTGCCAAAACTAGCAGGGCTCTGGGTAAAAGTTCTGCTGGTGCAGAACCTGCTGTGAAATGTCTTCAAAAGAGGGGGAATAAGTGGATCTTTTGCTGAGGACCAGAACTGGGGAGAGTGTCATCAACTCTGGGAGTCCATAGGGGACCAAAGTTACATTACACTTTTGTGGATATCTGTGGAAGAAATATTTCTGTCTAGAAAAGAGGCTCAAGTTTGTGATTTGTTTGGATATTTTTGTTTGCCTATGTGGGGGTTATTGGCTTTTTGGTTTTGTTTTCTTTTCAAATATGCTCTTTTTTCCTGTTTTGTGTGGGTGAAAACCCAAGAACTGAGCAAGTTCTTGGTAAAAAATATAGAGCTTCTAAGCAAACTCCAAAGAGATGAGAGCATTTTCCATTCTCCCACTTCCCCAAGGAATGTGCTAACCATTCTGCTGCTAGCTGCTCTGGGCTGGATTTCTCTCAGCCTTATTGTTGTAGCTGCATAAACAATTAAATATTAATTGGACTAGGAAAACAGATTGGCCATGTGCAGAATAAAGACATTCACCTGGGACATGAGTGGCCAACTTCAGCTCTCAACTCTGAAACTAGTAAAGTACATTTTTCTGACCTACTTCTGAGTTGCTGGTCTCAGTCACCTGAATATATTTACCTCTCTTTGTTGCTCTTGCCCATGGTGTCTGTCGTGTTCAGACCTTTCTGAGTACAAAACACCTTTTCTAAAGATTTCATCAAAATTAGCACATTCCCAGCAGAAGTGTTACTTTCTGGGACTGGATTGTGGCAGGTTCAACACTTTTGTTTCAAAAAATTTGACAAGCTCCAAAGTGTTAGAAATATTTACTTAAACAGACCTTCTGCCACAGTTGTTTTTTCTTTTTTTTTTTTTTTCCCCGGATGAACCTTGGAAGATGAAGGATGAAAAATATGTGCCTGTTAACTTATCCTATCCCTTTTACTGGGAGGATAAATATTGTGTTACCTATTGCAAGTTGCGAGATGTTTTCTTAGCACAACACACTGCATGTGTTATATGCCCACATATAATAGTTTCTGGATATTCAAATACTGTATTTGTTTCCTCCAAAGGGCTCACAATTCCCTGTATTTTATCAGCACATGTAGTGCAAAAAAAAAAAAAAAAAAGGCCAAAGTGAGGAATTTAGTGTGATGAAAATGTCATAGCTAATTCGAAAAGCAAGCAAACACCAGGTGTCAAAAAGTGACCCCAGAGATGTTTATACATTAGGGATACATACAGGATGGAACAAAGTTCTGGGTTTTGCCCTTTGAGTATTTTTCATGTACCAAAACACTATTATGATGTAACTTTTGATGTATATTCAGGATATCCTGTACTTTGCATTCCCAGTGGAGTGGAAACTATATTAAGAATATTGCTCAAAGATGGCTCTTAGTTAATATAATTATTTTCAAGTTGTTTTTTTCAGCTTTGAATTTGATCTCTTTTGGTCTCAGAAAGGTTAATTACCAAATGTCCCCAGTATGCTTCTCTCAAAATTTCTGTAGCTGAGATTATACACTGGCTACTGGACAAAATTTAGCAATGATGCTCTGTATTGAGTCAGAATGTTCTGAAAACCAATCTTAATTGTTCTCTGTACCCTGTGAATCTCCTTTGAAGTTAGCAGGGCTGGTGTGAGAAGAAAATCATTTGACTACTGCTTTTGCTGCCTGCTGCAGCTCATCTTAAAATTTTAAACTGGATAAGGCACAAGGGGATTTCTCTGGAGATCTCAGTTGTCAAAAGGGCATAAGTTTCCCAGTGATTCCCAGAGAAGATCTTGGGCTCTTGTTGTCATTATTTTTAACACTGTTATAACAAGTGTGCTCTCCATTTGTCAGTGGTGCAACAGCTTAGTGTGCTAGTAAATTCAGCTGGGGAACAACACTTCCCAAAAATTGCTGTCTAGTGAAGCCAACAGATAAAACATGTGGAATTTTTTGTTTTGCTAGTTTTTTCTTTCTTATTAAAAGAGATTATTAAAAAACCAAGTCATACAGGCTTTTCTTAGAGTTGTTTTAATCAGTAAATCTGCAGTAGCACATGTATTGCAGGGGAATGCTGTGGGAGGATGAAAATGATGATAAAAGGGCTTGAGACACACAAGTAAGAATTTCAGGGGAAGGGAAAATGTATTTCTTAATACAGTCTAGGTTCAAAGTTGCTCCCCAAAGCCAGCCCCAGCTTTTGTCACTGCAGATACAGTAAAGGGCAAGGAGGCAAACTGTATTAATCAGGGTCTGTTCTGATTTTGTCATTTCTGATAATCTTCTGCTTTAGGAAAGTGTGACTTTGCCACCAGCACAACGTTAAGGACAAAGCCTCTGAGATCTCCAAATCACTCAGCTTCACACTTGTTTTTCCTTTGTTCAGCTTGTGCTACGGGCACATTACAGCTCTTGGGGGGCTCCTGAGAAATCCAACTGCTGGGAAGTGACTGGAGCAGGGATCAGAGAAATGTCTCCTCTGGGAGCTGAGTGGAACAATGTCCCTTGGACCACACTTAGCACACTGATAGATTGCAGCAACCCTGCAGAGAACTGATATCCTTACACGCAATGGGGTTTTTTACATATTTTTGCCCCTCCAAAGAAAGCCCAGCTGCTAGGACAGTGTTCACTGGTATTTGCCTTGAGATACCAACATGTGTTTACTGCGCTGCTCAGGTAAAGCATCAGAGAGGGTTTAATCATTGCAGAGATGTTGGTCTCAGGTATTTAAAAATCACAGGCAGGGACACCTCCCAGTAAACCAGGTTGCTCAGAGCTCCATCCAAACTGGCCTTGAGCACTTCCAGGGATTGGACAGCCACAACTCCTCTGAGCAACCTGTGCCAGTGCCTCATGATTTGAGTTCTCAAGAAATTACTGTTTGCCCTAGAAATCTGGAAATTTAAACATTTTTGCTGTCTTGAATTACTGCTTGGCTTTCTGAATCTCTAAGGGATGACTCAAATAATGTTAATAAACTCCCTGGACCATAAAAGCCCTTTTTTTTTTCCCCTAAAAATTTTTTTTATTCATCACAAAGCTAAAAGAATCAGAGTTCCCCGATACTGGTGAGTAATTCTGCATACTCACAGCTCTCATTAAGCAAAATAAGAGTTGTGGGAATTGGAAGACTCTGGAAAGGAAATTTCAAGTCATTAAATCATTCTGAAGTCTCTATGAGGGCCTGCATTTTCTAACTATTTTATTTACATCTTTCAGGCCCCTTTATATATCCCAGGTTTTCACATGTTGCTTGATATCCCACCACACCAAGAGACACATTCCCCTGGCTGGGCACTGGACCCCTAAAACTACTGTTAGGGTAGAAGTGAAAAGCAGAATTTTCCAGCATGTCCCAATTCCCATTTCACTGCACCCCTCCCTTGGGAGGGAAAAGTCATTCTGCTAAGGGAGAGACAGATAAAATAAACACTTTTTTGGGAAATGATTTAAAAAATACACCTGTGGCATATTTGGATTGAACATCACAGACATTGGAAGTCTGCAGAGCGGCTCTTCACTGCTGGAGAAAGATTTAACCTGTGTAGCAGTTGGTCTTTTTGCAGTGTGGGCTGGCTGTGTTTGTGAGCTCTCAGCCAAGGATATTCCCTCTGGTCCTGTGTCTGCCTGACTGGTAATTGGGAAAACCTTTGAAGTGTGAGCAGGATTTCTGATGATCCTTCAGCTTTGGGGTCATTAACAGGCAGGAGGGTGGCAGGATTGGTGACAATCTGCTTTTCTAGGAGACTTGCTGCCCTGGCTGGCATGTAAAATGTGCACTGTACAGTAAATCCAGGAGGTTTTCTGTCCCTACAGAGGTGAGGGAAGCTGTGGCTGGTGGCTGTGACACTGGCTGGAGACCTGGGTGCTGTGCCAGGGGGAGCTTGGCAGGTTTGACTCTTCCTTCACTGGACACAGTGGCACTATGACTTCTCTTGTTAGTTTCTGTACCTTGAGCCTCCTTCAAGCAAAGTAAGCCCAGGAGTAGCTCAGCATTCCACAGGGACGAAGGGCAGGCAATCCCTTACGATTTGCCTAAAGTGAAGCTGATGCAGCTCAGCCTAACTCATGATTTAAAAATCAAATCAGACACTAAATCAAATAAATGAAACTCTGAAACTTTGTTTTCTTTTGTCATAAGTTGCTTCTATAAAGCATTCCTAGAAGCAAGGAACCCTTCCAGTGATCAGTCTCAGCAGAAGTAAACAAGGATACAGCCCCAGCATTTCACACGATCCTACAGGGCTGAACTGACACAAACTGGTTTGTTCCACCACTTCAAAAGACAGATGAAGTAGAAAATTAATTATAATATTGATTCCAGATTAGCCAAGTTAAATTAAATGGTTTGCTCAATACCAGGTGATTTCTAAAATGTATTTTACAGTGCATTATTTACGATCTCCGCTTGAACAAAAAGACCCAAATGTTTTATGCCATTAAAGAAATGGGTTCTGAGGTATAACTCTACAGGCTAAATGACTGGGCTAGGTGCACTCCTGGAGATATTTGCTCTACAAAGAACATAGGAATGACCTTAGGGGAGCAGACAGAGGACCCATCTAGTCTAGTGCTTTGTCTCAGGCAGTGGTCACTCACAGATAGCTGTAGAAGAGTATAAAAAAGGAAAAATGCCCAACTGTATCTTCTCAAAACAAATTTTCCTGGTTTCCAGCTATAGATGGAGAAGGGCTTGCACCACCAAACATAACTTTCTCTAGATGTAACCACATGTTATGTCACTGAAATCAGTGGCATTGCAATAGATCTGCACTGCTGAAACAAATATAAGATATAGGTTCTAGCTTCCCACCTGGAGAATGTCGGTGAGTCCCTCACTGACTCCAAAAGAAATAAACAGGGAAAGGTGATTATATTGCAATGTCCCTCAATAAGACCAAATGGACACCTTTAACAGGAGTCAGACTACAGTAAGAGCCAGGAGTGTAGTAGTATGTCAGTGATAAGAATCACACACCAAGATTATGAAGATGAAACAGTGGTTTGCTGTTTCTTTGACTCTGATGATTTCTCTAGAGTATTTGAGGTTTAGATATAAAATGTTTCTGACTGATAGAGCTGCTCATTTGGTTGCTGTACCTTGCTGATGTTTTCCCCTAAACTGATATATTTAAATGACATCTGAGGTTTGTGTCCTGCAGTCCTATCATCTCTGACACTCCTTAAGCAGCAGAAAATGAAAAGAGATTAGTACCTCTGAGCTGAAGAGACTTGGCTTGACAGTTCAGTTTCCAGGGGTAGCCAACATCTCATGATTGCCGCTATAACCATGTGGATCTCATGATCCAAAATCTTGTCTTTGGCACTGATGAGTCAATAGGCCAGTGCTGAGATGTGTTCATGAGGATGGAAAAGTTTGTATTCTCAGCAGCCCCTGTATGGCCTGTTTCTCATCAGTTCCCCAGTGCTTGTGTTCCTGACTCATGTCACTAAAATCCTGACCACACACTGCTACTACAAAGAGCGCAGCCTTCTCTCCCACTTTCAAGGATGTTCTGTAGCCACCAAAATAGCCACAAGTTTCCTGTGAGAATCAGAGTGTGGCAGACCTGGGGCTCATCTGTCTCCCTCTGGCAAAACATGAGTGGAGGAGGAGGTTGTGAGACACAGTTTTTATCACAGCTCTTCACAATGTTTGGCATTTCTTCTCATGTCCCAGGAGGCAAGTGGCTACATGCAGACCCCAGCTTAGAGCAGGCAAACAGGTGAACAAAAAAATCCCTTGAAATGAATGTGTTGGAAAGATCAAATCCAGAAAGCTGATGATAAACTTTAGTTTGAAAATATCCATGCCTTTGCAAGTAATATCCTAATTTGGTTCGTGTTTGAGCCTGATTGATGGCCTTTAATTATGGGAAAGTTGGCAGAGCTCAGTTAGCAAAAAAAAGTCAAGAATGTTTCTTGTCTGTCTATCTTTGACATGATATTGACATTTGAGTTTCCTGCACAGAGCAGAGGAGTTCAGTGTATGAGATGTGCAAGTCAGAGTCCTGGTTTGCAGCATATTTTCCTTTGATATGGGAGAACTTCCTAAGAGAAAAGTGTCAAAAGTGTGTTTACAGAGGGTCTGTGTGCAGGGCAGGGAAAAGATCTGCAGTCATACAAGGTAGCTGTGTCATGGAAAGAAACCAGAATCCTTTGAGCATAGCAGAGCTTTACCCCTACCTGCATTTTTCTATTTTCTTAGCTGTTTTCTGGATGAAATCCCAGCCAAATCTCTTCTCTGTGGTGGTGAATCAGTGGTAATGCTCTGTGCATACTCATTAGACTTCAAAATCCTCATGCATAAAGAAGGACTCACAGTCAGGGCAAGTGACAGTGTTCAGCCCTCTGCATTCCTATTGAATCTCTTTTATGTCCAGTGCTAGGAATTGCCACACTTTAAATTGTAGTTTGGTCGTGGGGTTTGGGGTTTTTTTCTCCTCTTAGGACGTGTTTTCCCACTTGGGGAATACTGTGCTGTTTGGTAGATGTTAAGCAATTAATAAACTGGCATATTTTGCATCCCATTATGGGGGAAAGAATGACAGAGCTCTTCTTGTGTGTGCAGATAAAGGCAGCACCATTTAATTCCCTCTGCACTGCTGAAACACGTCTGGTCTGTGCTAGACTTGCACTGTACTGCTGCTGCAGGACTGGGTTTTTTTAATGCCACATATATTGGAATATCTAACACTGTGTGCTATTTTAAAGGACTTTTTGTTTCATTATTCAAGGCTGTCAGGAAATTATTTTTACATCATTTATCTTACCCTTTTTTCTTGTATTAGTATCACTGTATGGCGAGTCAGGTTTGTCATTGGCTTGGGACACAAAAGATTTGATTTCATCCTCTGCTGTCAAATATGTCCTATGACTTTGGGTGCTGAGTGTTTGTAAGAGCCTTTTGCTGTAAAAATGTCACAGGCAATATGGATTGCTCTAGCACCTTGATTACTGTGTAAAATTTATGTTTGAAATCTATGTGACATTTACATAGAGAATTTTGGGGGAAAAAACTCCACAACCAGATAAGCCTAATCCTGTAGTCATTAATCTAGGGCCACATATCCTTCACAGAACTCTCTACAGAACAAATGTCAAGTCTGGATTGAGAGCTCTTACATGGATCTTAGGGCAGGCATGGCCAGATCCTCCTCTGGAATCATCTGCCCAGGATTTCTGCTGTAGAGTTTACGAATAATCAGGGAACCATATGCTGTAGGTCATAGCTAAATTGAAACACCCTTCATTTCCACCAATAAGAGTAGTAGGAATCATTTTGTATGTGGCATTTAATTAGGAAAAATGAGTAGAGAGTGTGTCATTTTCTTTTGTATGACAATTAGAAGTGTGCCAAAAAATTCAGTCTGGAATTTATGTGCAGCTATCCTTTGCAATTAGTCATCGTATTTACTGCCAAATAAATGTGGATTTTAGCAGAATTTCTGTGAAACTGCAATTACAACTAGGGACTGAGTAGATTAATCCCATCTGCATGTTTCATATGGATCTTCCCACAGACTCTGCATCCCCTCCCCACA
This sequence comes from Sterrhoptilus dennistouni, assembly GCA_013397095.1. Taxonomy (NCBI): domain Eukaryota; kingdom Metazoa; phylum Chordata; class Aves; order Passeriformes; family Zosteropidae; genus Sterrhoptilus; species Sterrhoptilus dennistouni. Next base: position 1,760,914 of record VWZU01015737.1, read on the forward strand.
TGGTCTATTCATGGCTTTACTTACTGAATCCAGTAAAACTGGGAGAAGGAAATTCTCTACTCTCTTCAAATAAAAAACTGAATTAATATAACTTAACCTTATTTACCAAAAAAAAAAAAAATCCATTTTCCTTTGCCACCTACTGTCATGGCAATTTGAGCAGGCAGAATACATCATTTTCCTTTGAGGAGAATATTGGTTGGAGTTCAGGACCTAATCCTTCAGACCTTTCTCCCTTTGCTAAAAACAGGGTGATTTAGAAGAGAAAGGACTAAAGGATCAGACCATGACACAGAGAACAACTGAAGTATTGCATGAGGTGAAAGGGGTAATAAATCATGTCAGGATTAACTTCTTGGGTTTTTT